>CM035440.1:36348028-36353028 GCA_020310875.1 Ceratopteris richardii
GGTAAGTGGACAAGACTATGGAGATGGATTAATAGGCATCAATTAGATTTAGTAGCAATTCAGGAGCATAAAAAACATGACCTTGCGGGAATGCTTCTTTATACTAAAGACTTCAACTTCCTTATAATGGTACTAGAAACAATTACTCAGGTTGTCTTTTTATCGTAAGAAAGGATATTAAATTTACAGTACTTTTTGATGAACCTCAAAGCAGATTTATTGAAGTTCATCTTATGATAAATGGCAAGTCATTCGTTTGTATCAACGTTTATGCTCCTAACTCTCCAATGGAACGAGTTAGGACTTGGAAGCTTCTTTTACAATGTATTCACCAGGGTATGTATCTTCAAGTGTGGAGAGAAGCTCATGTTCTACTGTGTGGAGATTTTAATATGGTGGATACCCAAGAAGACTCTACATCTTCATCGTCTCTCATTTCATTACAAGAAAAAGGAATATGGCAAGAAATTTTAGATGTGCTAAATTGCAAGGATTTGTGGGGTTTCATTGGAAGGCACACACTTCGATATACGTTCCATTCAAGATCACATAAGACTGCTATGAGTAGGCTGGACAGATGCTATTACTCTCATACATATGCATTAAATGTAGCATCCACAATGTGGATTGATGCCACAATGCTTCTTTCTGATCATAATCCTCTTTTGATGAACATCTATGATTCACATTGGGAGTCGAAGGCCCCGATTAATCTTCATAGAATGCCTTTGAGACTGAATCATACTTGGCTTCAAACTGCAGTATTTAAATCCAAAGTTGATATTTTGATACAGAGAATTAGTGCGTTGAACGTTTCTGCATGTATGAAATGGGAAGCCCTTGTAGTGGGCATGCAAGAGGTAATTAGGGATTGTGGCAAGCATTTTTCAGGTGTCCTTACTAAAGCAAGGATTGAAGCAGATCGGATGATTCTGCTCTTCACTGAAAGGGTGGACTCAACAAAGCTTCTTTCAGAGATAGAGTATGGGTGTCTATGCGATGCTTATAGATGTCTGCAGCTAATTGAAAATAATGCTATTCAATCTTCCAAAGTTAGGGCTAGATGTATAGAAGTAAATGATCTGCATGCAAACTCCAAATGTTTTTTTTTTATTTTCTCTGTGCTAAGCGTGTTAAAGAGGCAATTACCATGCTGGAGATAGATGGTTTGAGTATTCGAGATAGCAATTCCATTGCTTCTATTTGCACACAACATTTTCAAAACTTGTTTGCCTCTTTATGCAAGACGGATGATGCATGGTTTTCTGCGCTCCAGGATTCTCTCACATTCACACCGCATGTTCTTGATTCTCATATGGCTGCTACTTGTGAGAAAGGTATTACTGAAGAAGAAGTTCTCATGGCCATTCAGTCTCTTAAGAATGCAAAAGCGCCAGGGTTGGATGGTCTTACAAAAGAATTTGTGATTGCTCTTTGGCCATCTCTTAAGACTTTAATTCTTGATGTCTACAATGAGATATGGAGTGATCAAAAAATGCCTTACTCATTCAAACTAGGTAAGATTAAACTCATCCCTAAGTCGGCTATACCAAAGCACATGGGGGATTGGAGACCGATTACTATGATGAGCGTTATTTATGAAATATTTGCCAAGCTCTTCGCTTTAAGGCTTAAGCCAATTATGCATAAGATAGTTCATCCCTCGCAGGTTGGATTTATTCACTGCAGATCGATTTTTGATAACATTTTTCTTACACAAATCTGGATGGAGCATGCAATATCATCCAATCAAAAACTAGTGGGTATGCAAATTGACTTCGAGAAAGCTTTTGATAAAATTCGATGGGATTTCATTGCCATAGTCCTCAAAAAACTTGGTTTTGGAACTAAATTTTCTCGCCCGATTTATATCTTGGCTCAAGATAGTGCATCTCACGTGGAGATTAATGGTAAGCTGTCGGATCCGTTTCCTATACAACGGTCGGTTCGTCAGGGTTGCCCTCTGAGTCCCTTTTTCTATGCTTTGGCTTCCTCACCATTGTTTTACTTGTTGGAGGCTAAAATGAATTCTCATTGTATTCATGGTATCTCGATTTTTGGAACTCCACAAATCGTAGTCGGATTCGCTGATGATACTTTCATTTTTGCGAAAGCAGAACAAGAAAATATACAAAATGTTATTACCTGTTTAAAACCTTTCTCCACGACATCTGCTTTGCACATCAATATGAGAAAATCAGCACTTATTGATGTTTCTGCATAGCACTTTCATTCCTTCAGCTGGGAAGGACCTAAAATTGAGAAAGGTACTGTATTCCGACATCTTGGATACCCACTTGGTGTTAATATTTCTACGAAGGACAAAATTGATTGGGTGATGAATCGAATCAGATGTAAAATGGATATGTGGCATGCTGCACAATGGCCATTACATGCTCGGATCAGAATTGTCCAAGCTTTCCTGCAACCTTATGTTATGTATTACTTGTTGTTGCTAGACCGGAAGAAATGTCATTTTCGTTCCTTTGAATGCTTGTTAAAGAACTTTTTATGGAACAAATTACATAATCGGGCGTTGGCACTATCTGCTTGGAAATAGGTATGTGAGCCCCGAATACGAGGGGGTCTTAGAATCCTTCAGCTAGAGTCTCATTCGATGGCTAGGAGGATAGCCTTTATTATGCGTATTACTGCTTCCCAAAAGCCTTTAAGCCTTTATGGACTGAAGTTTTTTGGAAGTTTATTGATAATGCACAGGTATGTTATAAGGGAAATTGGAAATTGGATGCTTGGAATAAATTTTTCTCCCATGCTCCTTTACAGTCTTCTTCGTCCTCGATTAACTTTTTACTATGAAGTTTTAAATTGGCCGCTTCCCGATTCAACTGGAATGGAAGACAGCGCTACGTTGGTAATTCATTTGCTTCATTATCTCCATACTGGTCTTTTCTGTCTGACCCACCTGTTGCTTTCTCCTTGGGTGCATCGGCAAGATACTTTAACAATAAAATAATTGATTTCATTGCAAAATGTTATAATTCTAAATGGGAAATTTTACCCTTCCCGGCTGTTAGGAAGAAATATGCAGTGGGTTCAGCGTATCGATCCAAATGGCTTCAATTAATGCAGTTTTTGCAGCAGTATGAGGTGCCACTATCTGTTGATGCATCTGACCCTTGGAGAGATTGGCTTTTTGCTAAACATACTAAATGGTGGACTAGGGCGGCAAGCACTTACTACCCTTCACTCCTTCCAGATCAGGGTATTGCTCATCAATGTAATCTTAGATGGAAGCTTAAAAAATCTTCATCCTGGTGGCATGCAAGATTTTATACATTATGGGAATCCTGTTTCACTTTCAAGACAAAGATTTTCATGTGGAGGGTTTTTACAGGGCACTTTACCATAGGGGCATTTCTTTGTAAACACGGTCTGCAAGGAGTCAGATGTCCACATTGTGCTTCTTACTCTGAAGATTTGCGTCATGCGTTTTGGACATGTCCACTGATTCAGAAATGGCGGAATATTCTCTTCCTTTTTCCCATTTGGGATATCAGGCCTACAAAATTTAATTGCACCTTCTTGCTTTTTAATTCGGATAACTTTGCTCTCGGTTGGATTAGAAGGTCTTGTGCTTCCCTTCTCCTCTCCAATATTTGGGCCTTTAGAAATTCAAAGTTTTTCAGAATAAAATTTCGGTTCCGAATTTTTCTTGGCAATTCTATAAGCCTAAGATGCGACTTCATATTGATGTTATGCTTTCTCGGGATAAGCAAATATATCTTGCATTGCTGGATGCTTTATGAGGCGCTAGACTGAGAATCTGAGATGTATGGCCGCTTGAGGTAATTGATATCTTCATACTGAGATGTATGACCCCTTGAGGTAATTGTATGACTGGATGTTCTTTGTAGAGTTAGACTGAGTTGTTTGTAGGTCATGGGAATAGGGAGATGATTCTCCCTTCTCACACTTCTGTATATTATTTTTCCTTAATGAAATAAAGTGAGAATTCCCACGAAAATATATGTATATATGTATACACACATATATATACGTATATATGTATGTATGTATGTATGTATATATATATATATATATATATATATATATATATATATATATATATATATATATATATATATATATATATATATATATATATATATATATATATATATATATATATATATGTAGTATGTATGTATGTATGTATGTATGTATGTATGTATGTATGTATGTATGTATGTATGTATGTATGTATATATATGTATATATATATATATATATATATATATATATATATATATATATATATATATATATATATGCATGTATGTATATATATATATATACGTATATATATGTATGTATATATGTATGTATATATGTGTACATATGTATGTATGTATGTATGTATGTATGTATGTATGTATGTATGTATGTATGTATGTATGTATGTGTGTGTGTGTGTGTGCACCATGCATGTACTATGTATGTATGTATATATTATACTATGCACTGTGTATGTATGTATGTATGTAATATGTATGTATGTACTCACTACTATGTATGTGCTAACGTGTTGTGCATGTATATACTATGTAATAATAAATATGTATGTATGCATATTTTTTTTACCGTAATTTATTTATGATATTTAGCATTTATAAGAGAACTCATAAACTAAGGGTACCTAAAATCCAAAAATGAAAATAGTTTTTCCTTTTTTTATGATTTGTACGTAATTTTATCGCAACTTGGGGTTCAGAAATCAACTTGTTGCTTATGTGTTGCCTACTCTGTTGCTATCCCATTGCTAAGCACACTGCTGCTGTACTATCTGCAGCTTTTGAATATTACATACAATTGACTAGATATGGAGATATTGAGCATCTGCATAACCTTGTATGCTCCTTAAAAAACATGATCAAAAGAGACTGCAAAAGTTACCCAGCACTTTCCTTCGCATTTGTAACTTCACTTACTCGTTTCTAGGTCCATATACTCATCCTTTTATGACTAATTCATCACTTTGG
>CM035440.1:36363028-36465528 GCA_020310875.1 Ceratopteris richardii
GAGCTGTTGGGCTCACGTTCCATACTTTTGCATCAGAGAAGCTGTTTATTCCAGCTTTTTGTTTCACACTTCCTTACTTTGTACTTGCCAAGACTGTTCTATATTGCAGCGTTTCCTATGTCTTTATTTGTTGATGGCCTTCAAATGAGCAGAGTGTGTGTTATAGAGTATACTTCTCCAAGGAGAGCTGATCCCTAAAGTCGCCACTTGGAAGGTGGGCTATAATTTGGCACTCCAGGTAAGACACCATGCAAGGCAACATTCTTGGAAGTAAATCTTACTCATCCATCTATTTCCCTTTATAAGTCAAGCCCTTGATAAGCTCTTGTTGAAATAGACTCGGTGGGTACACGACGCTATGACCCATACCCATTCTTCAAGAGAAGCTCTTTGTAATCATCCTCTTAAGAGCCGATTGAAAATGTATTATAGAAAAAGAGCTCATCATCTCACTCTTAAGATCCTATCGAGCAATTCATAAGGGAACTCGAAGCCTAAAAGATGTAACAAAGTCAACAAGAGAGAAAGTCACTTCACATGCCACACAACACAATCATGGTATGCTTGCATGACGTCATTGAGAAGTGGAGTTAGACAATGCACAAGAGATCCAAAGACAAATGTGGTGACTATTAACAATAGTAATAGCCATTCTGTTGTGCATTGACCCAATAAGCTGACTTTCCAATTTTGTGGCAAAGATGGGCACAAGCCTCAAGATTGTTACTTCTCAAGGAAGCTATCAAAGAGGTAATCCCCAAGTCCCATATATTTTTTATGCTATGCTAGTACTGTTGATATATTTCGGTAGTGACGTCGTGAACACACCTAAGAGTGTTGGGGAACTTTTTACCCTCTTTCGCTGGTTTTTTCCCGGCTTGTATATACACCAACAACCTTAATGGGCTACTCATCTTGTATTTACACTTAGTAATACACTGAATGTGTTCTACTTCAAGCGTTTTCTTCTTCCATGTGTTGTTTAAGTGCTTCCTTTGTCCTCAACCTCCAACAATTGGTATCAAAGCAAGTCGTTCTTTCTATCGGGCATCCTCAACACCCTTCCAATCACAATCTCATAATCGCATGAAATAACATGTTCATTGATTTGAGAGCTTGTTTCGGTCTCTGGATGCATTTCTTGGCAACTGTGTAAGCAATTTCATCCTTTTTGCCAAAAATATATACAGTTTTCGGTTTGTGAACATCTCAAAGTATGCAACAAGTTTAGCGGAGCTCCATTGGGTATTTCTGCTCAATTTTCTATACAAACAATCATTTTTCTGATAGTCACTAGCAATACTTGAAAGCAATGATGTATTTTGTGCATTGTTTGTAGAGGACAAATTGGATGGTTCTAACTACCATGCATGATCCGTCATGTACTAGTAGCAGAAGGCTTGTGGAATATTGTGCAAAGTGTTGAAATAGGTACTCCTACACCTGCAAATGTTATGACACTAGGTGAAGCGGCATGAGAAGTGGACAATGACATACCTTGGAATCATCTCCCAACCTATTTATAGCCCTTGCCTAGTCACCATCTAGAGTTCTCTATAAAGTTCCTCTACTCATTTCTCCATCATGAGTAGGTACCTCCTCTGAACTCTCTTGTTTTTGGTCTTGGTTATCTCTCGAGTAAGGAACTTCTCCTTCAAGGCATGTACATCTCTAGAATATAACACCCTTCCCATTTTAAAGATTATTGTCCTCAATGATATAGAAGAAGCTATAAACCTGGGAATGAGAACTTATGATTCCAACTAATAAGAGTAGTGCATGCTGGATGTCCTAGATGCTCAAAAAGTAGGCAACTAGTCTCTCTGCTCCATATCTAGCATTTCCACTAACAAATAGTAGTCCTTGCCTTGAGCATACTCAAGGAATCCCTCGGAGGCCCAACAAGTCCATACGTGCACAGCATAAATATTCGGAATATCTTCGGACTCCTTATGCGTAGACTTTGACCAACAACTTGTGAAAACTTTTCATCTATAAAAACCTTGGCAACTTGCCCTTGTCTCCCTAAAATACCTACTAAAAACTTGTCTTATGAAATAACTGTGAAATAAAAAAGGTCACTTACTCTACTAGAGTAATGAACAATCGATGCTATTTAATAATATGAGTCACTCATGCAACTTCCGGAATCCACCATCTAGTTCCGTAAGTAACTCAACATAAATCTGATAAAATGGTAAAAGAATGTCCTAGATACTTCTTGGACAATCCAACTATGCCCAAATCTTTGAGGAAAATACTGAAAACAATCATGTTTTCGACTTAAACATTACTCGCGATTGATGGAAATCTTTTCCAAATAGTGTTTTAAACTATTCATTCAGGTAAATCTACTTGATATACTAACTATAATGAGATGAAACTTGTTGCATCACAATAAAATCTTAGAAAACTGGTGACTGCTGAATTGATTTTCTTCCCATTAAAAAGCTTGGGAATACCACTTTATGTCCTTCCTTTGTATTTCACACATTTCGTATTTTTGCTAATCCACACAACCATTGACACACTTGTCACTGACACCCCCTCCCACTCACTTCCCCTCACATCCTCTCACGCTCTTTCTATAGTGCACACGAGCTTCCTTCATCTCTCTCTCTACCTCTCCTGTGGGTGCTCACTACTTGCTAGTAGAAGTTGGGAGACTTTCAACGCTCCCATCTCTGCACGATGTCGTAGAGATTTACATCTCTACATCTAGAGTTTGAACCATCCATCTCCAAACTTCTAAGAAAGACTTCCAACTCAAAAGATAAAGATCATTGTTAGTCAAAATTTAATCGAAGATGAGCAAAATTCATTATTGCACCATTGTAAAGTACTCATCAAGAGCTTTCCAACGATATATAACACTATACCATTTGGATCCAAAATGACCCTCAAAAGTCCAAGCTTCAGTATAATGTTATGTTTTATTTCTAGAATATCTACAAGGAAAGCGCCTTGGCAACATGGCTAGGCGAAAAGTACTTCAAAATAATGATCCGAATTCGATTCCTACATCTGTTAGCGGCGCAAATCGCGTAGATTTTTAGAGACTTGATTTTTTTGAAAAGCAAAAGACAATGGAGGCTATTTTTCACAATCAGATAGCTTTTGTGATTAGTCTTTTTTCACGATCGCAGCTTTATATGCTTTTCGAAGTTGCTTTCCAATGGGTACACAAAACTATATAAAAAAGGGCTAAGATCAATCAAGGATCATCCAATCTCAAGAGTTCTAGCGTTGAAGGAAGGAGAAGCCATCATTGCAACATCACTTCTCACTTAAGAAGTGTAGCATTGAAGCACTTGGAGGTTGCGTTGAAGGTCTTTGGAGTTGTTGAAGCTCAGAGGAGGTTCTACATACATGCTTGGAGGTGATTCTACACACATGTTTGGATCTTTATGAAGAACATTATAATGCAACATTATGATCAATTATGAATTGGTAACTTGTATCTTTTTTACTATTTTCAATTAGAGTTGTATAAACACTTATTATGAATCAATTTCTTTCTCCCATATTATGGTGTGTCTTGTAAGTTATCTGATCAATCTTCTTCTTGCGTTTTTATTATATCTTTGAGTCTCCATTCCACCACCTTAGCTTACATGAAGCACCCTGTGTGCGCAGTTGGACTTGGCCGTTGAACTCATCCACCAACCGTGCATCATCTTCTCGACAACGATACTGCCTTGCGGTCTCCAACATTAGCTATCACTAAATGTCTTTCATTTAGTTATGCCGAAAAAGCACAAGCCCCTCCATCCAAGCCCTTCTCTAACATGTAGCAAGTGTGCATTGCACTTTCGAAGCCTTCTTTGCCACCATCTATGATGAGGATTGCTTTTGTTATCTTCCGATTGAGCAGTTTGATTTCCTCTCTCTCTCTCTCTCTCTCTCTCTCTCTCTCTCTCTCTCTCTCTCTCTCTCTCTCTCTCTCTCTCTCTCTCTCTCTCTCTCTCTCTCTCTCTCTCTCTCTCTCTCTCTCTCTCTCTCTATCTATCTATCTATCTATATATATATATATCTATATATATATATATATATATATATATATATATATATATATATATATATATATATATATATATATATATATATATATATATATACTTTTAGTCCCGCTCGCTCTCGAGTTACTTAAGGGGATTGCCCCGGTAACTCTATGGCCATCCGTCTCCATGCGCGTTAGGCAAAGAAGGCCTCCCCTTCGAACTGACCGTCACTCCCTCCCTCCCTCCCTCCCTCCCTCCCTCCCCCCCCCCCCACTCTCTCTCTCTCTCTCTCTCTCTCTCTCTCTCTCTCTCTCTCTCTCTCTCTCTCTCTCTCTCTCTCTCTCTCTCTCTCTCTCTCTCTCTCTCTCTCTCTCTCTCTCTCTCTCTCTCTCTCTCTCTCTCTCTCTCTCTCTCTCTCTCTCTCTCTCTCTCTCTCTCTCTCTCTCTCTCTCTCTCTCTCTCTCTCTCTCTCTCTCTCTCTCTCTCTCTCTCTCTCTCTCTCTCTCTCTCCCCCCCCTGCAGGCTACAGTTTTGCTAAACCCTAAACCCGCCCCCTCGCAACGCTGTCCCACCACCCCCACATCTCTGCTAAACCCTAAACCAACCCCCCACCAGCCCTGTCCCGTCAGCCCTGCCCCCAACTCTTCCCTCCTGTCGCCCGGAGCTCTCCTCCATCCGAATTTCTCTCTCTCCGCAACTCTGCTAAATCCATCCAGCCACACACACACACATAACCCCCCCACCCCTCCAAGCTCCGCTAAACCCTAAACGTGCCCCCTCACCTATCCCGCCAGCCCGCCCCCAACTCTACCCTCCCGTCGCCCCAAGCTATCCTCCATCCCGCTTTATCCGCAAATCTACTTCTCGATATCCCCCACAGCTTTGTCTTAGATATGACATGCCTCACGCCCCGACCTGCGACTCTAACCCTAAAACATCTGAAAACCCTAACCCAAACCTACCTCAAAACCTAAACCTAACCCTAAACTCAACTTTAACCTTTTCCCCGACCAAAAGCCCTAATCTCATCTTAAACTTAACCTAATGGATATCCAAAATCATAAAACCTAAAAATTAAAACCTAAAACCTAGAACCTGAACCCCCACATCTTGAAATTGAAACCTTAACCCTAGACCTTTCTCTCTCTCATGGCAAAGGAGGAGGATTTATTTAAATTAGAAGAGAAACTCCACAACACCTTCAAGGACAACAAGAAGCTTATGGATTCCACCATCAAAAACATTATTGCCCGCCTATCTAAGCTCGAAAAAGACACCGAGACATTCCTTAAAGAAAAAGCTCAATGGAAGAAAGAGAAAGAGGAGAGGGAGAAGAGGAGGATGGAAGAAAAAGAAATTTGGGAAGAGGCACAAGAGGAATGGAAGAAGGAATGAGATATCTTGAAGGGAGAAATAGCTCTCCTCAAGGCAACGGTAGCATCACTCTCCCCAGAGGAAGGCGAAATTCATACCATCACTAAGGAAGCCCTCAAAGCAGAAATCACAAAGCACATGGAAGACAAACTCGAAACCACCAAAGAGGGTTGGGTGGAAGCAGTAAAAAAAAACATCAAGAAAGAGGGCAGTGAGGAAGCACATAAAGAAGAGACTCTCCTCGTACACAACACTATCGAGGAAGAGAGGATGAGGCAAGCTCGACGCCTCAACGTACGAGTCACAGGAATGGGAGAGAGGGAAGGATCCACTCCAGAGAAAGATGGAAGGATGTTATGCGCGAAACTTGGATATAAGGAGGAGGAACCATCTCCTTTCACTAAAGCTTGGAGAGTCGGCAAAGATGCCACTAAAAAACGAGCCCTCATCCTCCACTTTCCCGATGGCGAGTCACGACCTGCCTTCCTTCGCAAAAGGATAATCCTACGAGGACTTGAAGGCCCACCCGTCTATCTCAATGATGACCTCACCAAAATGCAAATCGGACATAAGCGTGCATATATGCCTAGGGTACACCAAGCCAGCAAAGAGGGAAAACGAGCATCCTACAAAGATGGTCGGGTCATCATAGATGGCAAGGTCATCGCATAGGGACTCGTGGCATGTGGGACACGAGAAGAGATCCATTTGGCAGCCTGGAACTGCAATGGGGACCTATGGACACACCCAAAGAGACTCGAGGAGGTGATGAGAGGCCATGACATCATCCTACTTACAAAGACACATGAGAGTCAAGAGAGAGGATCACATTGGATACATGGATTCCAGTGGGAGTCTCTGCACCGAGGATGCACACAACAGCACACATCCCGAGGATCAGGAGGGGTGGCCATACTTTTTTGACAGGGCCCACGACCCACAAGCCCGATACATGGGGACCCGCCTTGAGCTACACATGGAAGTTTCATCTACATAGCCATACGCTACTTCGCCCCCACAAGCTCTCGCTTTGCCTCCACTAAGCATGACTCTTCATCTGGGGAGACCTCGCCTTATGCATGTCTATCAGATGAGATCATGGAGTACTCCACGCTTGGTGAAGTCTTCCTCACGGGAGACTTCAGCGCTCGCACACGCAGTGAGGAGTGCGAGACATATGACGAGGAGGATCCACAAGCACTACATAGCCTATAGGAGGAGACTATCATGAGACACTCCACAGACAAAGCTCCTGTCACAGCATATGGACGACATCTACTTAGCCTTGGATCTGAGCGCCGTCTCGTCGTCTATACCGAGATGGCTCAGTGGCCTACTTCAGGAGGCTTGACTTGCATACCACATAGATCTGTTGGGGGAGGAGGGAGCACAATTGACTATATATTGGGATCCAAGGAGGCAACCCACCTCATTACATCATTTACCATCCCACCCATACTCATCGAAGCCGATCACACATACCTCTCCCTTTCCATCGCTAGGGATAGAACCCCACATAGACCTATCACATGTACCCCATACACCACCATCCACTTCACACGTGAGCTAGCTCCTCTATACTCATCTGAGGTCGAGCGTGGCCTATGTCTACTACACCCATCCACCCCCCTCTCAGTTCTCACCTCACATATCTCATCCATCTTACACACCTCAGCTATCAGCTCCTTCCCACACACCACTCACACATGATGTATCCCTCCCCCTAGGACTAGACCCAAGAATGGTTGGTATGATGATGAGCGCAGAGCACTTTATAGACACCTACATGTACAACGAGTCTTGGGAGACATTACATAGAGAGAGGCAAGTAGACGGATGAAGGCACTGACCCGTCGAAAGTAGCAGGCATTCGAGAAGACACATGAGCTTGAGTTATACCGTCTATTCATGAGCACGGATAGTACGACAGCATGGCGCGCTCTCCGGGAGCCTTGTCAGACTACACCCATTGAGGACCCACAGATCTGGCGAGATTATGCAACGCAATTATATGATGTATATGATGTGCCTCGACAGCCACCCATCCCACAGCCACTTGAGCATCGACCAACACACTCCTCTTTCTTTACTACAGTGATGGTGGAGAGGGCCATATGTTGTATGCAGCATAGGCGGGCTGCCGACCATACTAGTTTACAGAGCGAGCACCTCATCTATGCGGCCTCCACTATAGCCCCGTTGATTGCACATGTCTTCAACTGGGCTATAGGGAAGGGCTTCCCAGAGGAGTGGACACAGCATACTATCGTGCCTATCCACAAATATGGCGATACTCTAGATCCAGGCACCTACAAGACTATCATGATTGGCCACATAATGGCCAAGTTATATGGAGCAATTCTTGAGGTAGAGCTGAGCTCATATGCAGAGGCAAAGGGCCTCCAAGCACCAGGCCAACCCGCGTTCAAACGAGCGTTTTCCACTATCGACCATATCTTCATCCTGTGTTGTCTCATAGATGGGGCAAAGGCAAGCAAGAAGAGGCTTTATTGTTGCTTTGTGGAATTCCGCAAGGCTTTTGATATAGTTCCACGTGAGAGGTTGTTCCGGTGCCTACTATGCCGTGGGATCCCGACAAAGATGATATGGGCCATCTACACTCTCTACGAGAAGATGTTTTGTTGAGCTCGATGCCCTGGAGGTTTATCAGAGCACATTGCTAGCACCATTGGTGTTAAGCAAGGATATCCACTCTCCTCGACACTTTTTGGGCTTTACATTGATGAGATCTCCAATTACATACTACGAGCAAGCGGGGTGGGGAGCGCCCTGGGAGGTACCCCAATTCACATTCTTTAATATGCGGATGATATTGTTTTGATTTCAGAATCACCTGAGGGGCTCCAATGCCACCTCGAAGCCTTAAAAGATTTTTGTTCACATAGAGGATTGGTGGTGAACCTTGGCAAGACCAAGGTCATGATCTTTCACACATTGAGTGAAGTGAGGAGTGAAGCCATCTTCACCATAACAGGAGGCCACGTCGAGGTGGTTACTTCATGTGTCTACTTGGGAGTTACTTTCACCAGTCTACCAAGATCTTTCACTATGAGGCAGCAGCTATTGACAGACTCACCCGAGGGTATCCAGCCCTGGCCATGCTAGAGCGGAGGTGCAACCAAGCGCACTTCCAGGAATCCCGCACAAAGGGGTGGCTTTTCGACACACTAGTCACCCCCGCCTTGATGTATTCAGCAACAATATGGGCACAAGGCTTGACAGTCGATCAATGGGCACAGATTGAGAGGCCACAAGTATGTATGATCTCACGCTTGTTCCCTAGCAAGCAAACCATACCACATGACATCATCCGAGCAGAGCTCTCTGCACCACCCATGGTCCTCGAGGCACTATTCCAGACAATGAGTTTCATTCACATGTTGAGGGAGTTGCCACACGATAGACTCACTCGTAGAGCTTTTAGGGCAGCTATACAGTTATCTCAGAGTGGGCATGATAGAGCCTGGTACTCACATGTCACGACTTGGTTCACGACACATGGGCTCGATATGGAGAGTTTGCCACCTTTTCAGTACGACTCGGACTCACCTCACTATCACCTCTCTTGCAATGAGAGGAATCTGGTGCTCATACAAGACTTATGGAGGCTCTACGTCAGGAGAGTATGCAGATCACCCTGTTTAGAGGGGAGGATGTCATACTATAGAGACCAATTTCTCACCATTATGTCTAATGGATTCATACAGAGACCACATTATATGGACATCTATATGCCACAGAGTTGACGAGTAGCGATTGGCCAACTGAGGGTCGCATCACACAAACTCGAGATCGAGAGTGGGAGACATAGTGGGGTCCCGAGAGCATAGCAGATCTGCAAATTATGTAGAGAGGAGGTGGAGAATGAGGAGCATTTCGTATGTCAATGTAGAGCATACACTCAGATTAGAGACAGATATGAAACTTTGTTCAGAGGACAGCCCACCCTAGATTATGGACTCCCGAGATCAGAGATAGTTAGGACATTTCTTGATAGAGATTCAGAGGCATAGAGATGCACTCTCACCACTGACACACACACCTACACAGGTGGAGAGGAGACAACTAAATCTCAATGATTTTTTCTAGAGGTCTAGAGCCCCCTCCCCGCCCAATTCCCAGCGAGGAGTGACACTACAGCAGGAGGAGGTGAGTCGAGCTAGACGATGACCACGAGCATAGTTGCCAGGAGTTTCGGAAACGAAGAAACGGAAACGCTACGGAAACGGCAAAAACGGAGTTTCGGCCCTTGAGAAGAACGAAGAAACGCAAAACGGTATATATATATATATATATATATATATATATATATATATATATATATATATATATATATATATATATATATATATATATATATATATATATATATATATATATATATATATATATATATATATACTAAATTCTAATAGCTTAATACTAAATTTCAAACTCTATTGACTACTCAGAGTTAGGAATTGAGATAAAGAGCCCAAAAATGAGCACATATAATCATGTATGAGCATTTGTAGTCTCTCTCCCAATTATCCATGGCCAAAAGGATGATCATTGAGCCCATACTCATGGACAACCACACGCATTAGAGTGTGAAGTCAAGGGGGTGTCGTGAGGCTCTCTCCCTCTTCCTCTTCGCTTAAACAAGCTTAATATATAAGCTCACACCATAACATTTGACTTCATACATGGATAAATTCCCCTATGCTTGTGCAACTTTCTAATCATAGCCTCTCCAATCTATGCATATAGAGGTATCTGTGAACACGATCACTGCATATAGAGCTATCCATGAGCAATTTCTTTTTCTTCTTCTACCTAAATAATGTTATACAACAAGAAATGGAGATATTGAAGCTTGTGGAAAGCTATTGATTACTTAGAGTTAGGATAATAACCCCCAAAATTTTTATGTATGAAAAACGCATTTCTCAAGTTTCAGAAACGCCAGAAACGGCGTAGCGTTTCGGAGGGCAAGAAACGCCCGTTTCGTGCAACTATGACCACGAGTCACAGCGCTCAGAGGAGTGAGGCTATACCATCGCCAGATAGAGGAGATTTGAGCCCCACATTGCAAGGCGACTGCGAAGCGAGTAGCCCCGATGAGAGCAGATCCTATAGCTTTCATACATGCAGCTCTAGCATTGGCTTCACCTATGTATCGCATCCTCCACCCCTCCATTACCATTGGATGGAGCTAGTAGACAAATGCATCTTCATGATTGTATTGCCCTCAGCATATAGACATGCATATACCCCCAGAGATAGGGCTTCATCAGCCTTAGTATTTTACCACACATGTTTGAGGCTAGATTGTATTAGCTTTTTATGATCTTGTTTTACTTTTATGACAACCGGATGACATCCACGTCATGTATCTTATGTTTTGTCTCATAGGCCGACTTTGGCCTGTCATACACGTAAAAACTCTCTCCCTCCCTCCCTCCCTCCCTCCCTCCCACCCACCAGGCATATTTTCAAGAGCCCCGCACAAAGGGTGGCTCTTTGACACTTTGCTTACGCCAGCACTCATGTATGGGGCAGCCATATGGGGACCAGGCTTAGCTACATCAGTATGGATAGCATTAGAGAGGCCACAAATCCTCATGATTGCCAGACTTATCCGTAGCAAGACATCTGTACCACATGATATCATCAGAGCATAGCTCGCTGCACCACCGATACTAGTTGAGGCACTATTCCAGACAGTATGCCTATTACACAGACTCCGGAGCATGGATACAGAGCGCATTGCCTATCGTGCTTTCCACGCATCACGTGATATGGCATTAGCAGGCGACACCTCCTCATGGTATGCACAGACACGAGATTGGCTGGCCCACCATGGCTTTGACATAGACAAGCTACCACCACTACAGTACGACTCACATGCACCCACCTACTCGCTCTCTCATCAAGAGAGGAATAGGGTCATTCGTCAGGAGATATGGCATACATACATACAGAGGACATGGGTGAGCCCTAGGGATACATTGCCACCGAAAATGCTATATTACCGTGAGCATTTTCTACATATATCGGACGAGGGCTTCATCGAGATTCCGAGATACATGCAGAGATACCTACCCCACCTGGCACCACCTTCGAGTCGTCATTGGGAAGCTCCGGGTTTCATCACATCAGCTCGAGATTGAGAGGGGTAGGTCCAGGGGAGTCCCCCGTGAGGAGAGGTGGTGCCCAGTATGCGAGACAGAGGTAGAGCGTGAGGAGCATTTTGTTATCAGATGCCAAGCATACTTAGACCTACGAGCACACTTCCAGATAGAGGAGTCACTCCAGTTGTGCATGACTATGGGAGACCAGTGACGCTTGGGACACTTTCTCACAGCAACATATGAGAGGCGAGAGCGGTCACTACAGCCCACACATCAGCCACGGGTGAGTACCCAGCACACCATTAACCAGTTCTTTCAACAAGTTGAGCTACATCAGAGAGGTCCATCTATAGGGCTCACGCTCCACCATGCAGCAGCACAGAGAGCACGGTGAAGACCACGCACGGGGGGATATTGTCGACCACGACTATATCAGGAGGATATCTCACGCATGAGGACAGCCTACGACCACATAATGGAGCATAGGCGTACCACCACCCCCTAGGTTGTCTTCCTTCATGAGGCACTCATACCACCACCGATGTACCACATACTACACCCACCTCCACCCATCACAAGTAGTTAGGGTGTTTTTACTCACATTATGGATCCCCCATGTACTAGGTGGCCACTATCTGCAGAGTCAGAGCCACGTCTCCCCAGCCTCTTCCAACCCTATATAGCTTGTGTAGCGATATACTTTTTATTTCATTTCATCTTCTACACATGGTCACTAGACTTGTATATGGTTTTTGTCTCATAGGCAAAGTTTGGCCTCCAGAAGACGTTATATGACTCTCTCTCTCTCTCTCTCTCTCTCTCTCTCTCTCTCTCTCTCTCTCTCTCTCTCTCTCTCTCTCTCTCTCTCTCTCTCTCTCTCTCTCTCTCTCTCTCTCTCTCTCTCTCTCTCTCTCTCTCTCTCTCTCTCTCTCTCTCTCTCTCTCTCTCATGGTTGTTTTAGATGCATTCTCATGGTTGTTGTACTACCCTTTTTGCATATAGACTATCATAGATATCGCACTCCATACACCCCCCACCACTTTCATGGGTATCCCCACATGCATACTACGGAGATCTATATCAGCTTAACCAGTTTCTTTTCAGCACTTTTATCTTTTCTGATTGACAGAAGATACACCCATGTACATCGATTTGTCTCATAGGCCGAGTTTCGGCCTCCTAATAGACGTAAAAACACTTTCTTTCTCTCTCTCTCTCTCTCTCTCTCTCTCTCTCTCTCTCTCTCTCTCTCTCTCTCTCTCTCTCTCTCTCTCTCTCTCTCTCTCTCTCTCTCTCTCTCTCTCTCTCTCTCTCTCTCTCTCTCTCTCTCTCTCTCTCTCTCTCTCTCTCTCTCTCTCTCTCTCCCTTGCTCCATCGCGCATCGGGCGCGCTCCCGTCTTCATCGCAAGTCTTTGAGCTCAGCACACTGAGCATTTTTTTCTCATCTTCGAATGCAATGAGCGCTACGGCTAAGAAGGACGATTTGATGAAAATGGAGGACAAACTGACCATAGCTATCAAAGAAAACAAGATGGTGGACTCCACTATCACGGCCATCATCAACCGCCTCTCAAAGCTCGAGAAAGAAGTAGAAACATATCACAAAGAGAGGGAAGCATGGCAGAAAGAGAAAGAAGAGTGTGAGAGGGAGAGAAACAAAGAAAAAGAAGAATGGGCTAAGGAAAGGGCAAACATGAAAGAAGAATTGGAGTTGATCAAAGCTTCAATGGTATCTCTCACACCCGAAGAGGGAAAGATTCATATGAACACGACAGAAGCTTTAAAAGAAGAACTCACCAAAGCTTTGACCGCGAGCATGGAAAACAAATTAGAAGCCACCAAAGAAGGATGGATCGACATAGTGAGAAAGAACATCAAAAAAGAAGCCAAAGAGGAAGCACAAAAGGAAGAAGCACTCATCGTGCACACCACCATTGAAGAAGAAAAGATGAGACATGCCCGTCGTCTCAATGTATGCATCACGGGTATTGTAGAAAAAGAAGGCTCTACACCCGAGTCCGACGGGAAGACACTATGTAGGATGCTCGGCTACAAAGAGGACTCCCCTCCATTTATCAAGTCTTGGAGAATGGGACGAGACCCCACGAAGAAGAGAGCTCTCATTCTACACTTCCCTTCAAAAGATGTAAGATCTACTTTCCTACGCAAGAGGGTGATTCTGAGAGCACTTGATGGCCCCCCCATCTACCTTGATGATGATCTCACACCCATGCAAGTAGCACACCGCCGTGCATGCATGCCGAGAGTACACCAAGCTCGCAAAGAAGGAAAGAAGGCTTCATACAGAGATGGTCGTGTCATCATTGATGGCAAGGCCATCCCATAGGGATTCGCAGCCTGTGAGACACTCGAGGAGATACACCTTGCAGTTTGGAACTGCAATGGAGACCTATGGACACACCCAGAGAGGTTGGAAGAGGTGCGCAAAGGCAAAGACATCATTATGCTCACAGAGACACATGAGAGCCCGGACTGGGGCCTACCTCGAGTCCACGGTTTCCAGTGGGAGTCCACATACAGAGAGTGTACACGTCAGCATACCACCAGAGGATCAGGAGGAGTAGCCATACTCTTCAGAGATGGACTTCAGAGCAGGATACAGATAGTCACACATGACTCACAGGCCAGATATCTTTGGATTCGACTCAAGCTCTCACAGGAGCGGATCATCTTCATAGCTTTATGCTTCTTTGCTCCCTCTAGCTCGCGATTCGCTATCATAGATCGAGAGGAGGACTCACCATACACTTGCTTGTCAGAAGAGATTACAGAGTACTCAGCACTAGGGGAAGTCTTCCTTATGGGAGACTTCAATGCAAGGACACGCAATGATCAGTGTGAGATATTTGACCCAGAAGACCCACAGATACTACGTACCATAGAGGATGAGTCTACAGCTCGAGCTTCAGCTGACTCTACACACACTCATTATGGCACTCACTTACTCAGACTAGGCTCTCGACATAATCTCGTTATCTATAACGGGATGGCTCAGTGGCCTACCTCAGGAGGATTGACATGCATGCCACACTCAGTCACAGATGGCAGGGGAAGTTCAGTAGATTACGTCATGGGATCTAGAGAGGCCATTCACCTACTTACCTCATTCACCATCCCACCTATACCCATTGGGGCCGATCACGCATACCTCGCTCTCTCCCTCAAGGGAGACACCCCTACACACACACCCGCAGCACGCATCCCACACACCACCATCCACTTCATACACGAGCTAGCTCACATATATGCGGCCCAAGTCGAGAAGGGTCTTCTCTTGCTTCACCCTGACACTCCACTATCCCTACTCACCTCACAGATAGCATCAGTTCTTCAGACATCCGCCATCAGCTCCTTCCCACACACCATCCATTCTGGTCACACCTCCCCCAAGGACTATGCCACAACATCGTTGGTATGATGAGGAATGCAGAGATACCTACAGCCGACTACGAGCTCAACGAGCATTGGGAGAGATCACAGAGAGACAGGCCACAGGACAGATGAAGACTCTCACACGTCGGAAGAGGCGAGCCTTTGAGGAGGCACAGATGCTTGAGCTATATCATCTCTTTATGAGTATGGACAGTGCTGCAGCATGGCGTACCCTACGAGAGCCACGCCCGACCACACCTATTGGGGACCTACACACATGGCATGATTATGCTCAGAGATTATATGAGGTGCCTGGGCAGCCTCCCATTCCCCAGCCACTTGAGCCTCGCCCTACTAGTTCTTCTTTTTTCACAGCAAAGATGGTTGAGAGGGCCAATAGCCCCGCCCCGTTGATTGCACATGCCTTCAATCGGGCTATAGGGGAGGGCTTCCCAGAGGAGTGGACTAGGCACACCATTGTGCCTATCCACAAATCTGGAGACACCCTGGATCCAGGGAATTACAGGACCATCATGATTGGCCACACCATGGCCAAACTATACGGTGCCATACTTGAGGAAGAGCTCAGCTCATATGCAGAGACTGAGGGGCTACGAGCACGAGGCCAGGCAGGTTTTCGACGAGCTTTCTCTACTATTGATCACATCTTCATTTTGCGCTGCCTCATTGATGGGGCAAGGGTGCGGAAGAAGAGACTATATTGCTGCTTTGTGGACTTCCGCAAAGCTTTCGATACAGTGCCACGAGAGAGGCTCTTCCAACGCCTTCAAAGCTTGGGAATACCATCAGGGATGATTTGGGCCATCTATGCACTCTATGAGCAGGTGACCGGGAGAGTACAGTGTCCAGGAGGTATGTCTGAGGTCATTGCTAGCACCATCGGTGTTAAGCAAGGCTGCCCGCTCTCTCCCACTCTATTTGGTCTCTACATCGATGAGATTGAGGACTACATTCTCCGAGCTGGAGGAGAGGGTGCAGACCTCGCAGGTACACCTGTCCACATTTTATTATATGCCGATGACATTGTCTTGATTTCAGAGTCACCCGATGGATTACAGCGCCACTTGGATGCCCTCGATGAGTTTTGTACACAGAAGGGCTTGACAGTAAACCTTGGCAAGACCAAGGTCATGATCTTCCACACCTCCCCCTTGGTGAGGAATGGAGCAGGATTCACAGCCGGCGGTGGACAGATTGAGGTGGTCACTTCCTATGTCTACCTCGGAGTCACATTCACGAGCTTACCTGGCCCCTTCAGCATGAGACAGGCAGCCACCGATAGACTCACACGAGCATATGCAGCTTTAGCCATGTTAGAGCGGAGATGTCACCAGGCACACTTCCAGGAGCCCCACACGAAGGGGTGGCTATTTGACACACTAGTCCGACCAACTATGATGTATGCTGCGACAGTTTGGGCCCCAGGCCTCACAGCCACCCAGTGGAGTGCGATCGAGAGGCCCCAGGTACGTATGATCTCGCGACTATTTCGCGGGAAACAGTCGGTACCACATGACATCATCAGGGCAGAGCTAGCTGCACCACCCATGGTAGTAGATGCACTATTCCAGACTATCTGCTTTATTCAGAGGATGAGGGAGCTCCCTACAGACAGACTCACACGCAGAGCTTTTGAGGCATCTATACAGATATCAGAGTCAGGATATGAGAGAGCTTGGTACACTCAGGTTAGAGTATGGTTTGATAGTCATGGGCTTGATATGGACAGATTACCGCCTTTTCAGTACGACCCAGACTCACCTCACATCCACCTCTCCCGTCATGAGAGGAATGTTGTGTTGAGACAGGATCTTTGGCAGCGCTACATTAGTCAGACATGGCACACACCACACATGGGATCGAGACTATTGCACTATCGAGACCAGTTCTTAAAAATCCTAGCAGACGGTTTCATCCGGCGGCCATGTTACATGGATACTTACATGCCTCATAGCTCGAGGGTAGCGATTGGCCAGTTGAGAGTCTCATCACATAGACTAGAGATTGAGACGGGCAAAGCGGAAGACATTCCCAGAGAGGAGCGGGTATGCAGGGTTTGCAGAGTAGAGATAGAGGATGAGGAGCACTTTGTATGCAGATGTAGCGCATATGATGGCATCAGAGGTAGATACGGGACTCTATTTACAGGGCAGCCCACCCTCCGAGAGATCATGGACTCTAGAGACCAGCGACAACTCGGGCGATTCCTACTAGAGATACAGAGTCACAGAGATTCCCTACTCCAGCCTAATGTAGCAGCCCATACAGGAGGGAGACAGAGTCAGCTCACTGAGTTCTTTATTCCACGACGTGCTGCAACCCTCCCCCCCTCAGCCCACACACCGAGAGGGGTGACTCTTCAGCAGGCTCAGGCTGCTCGAGCTAGGAGACGACCCCGTGCTAGAGGATATCGGGCCCCGAGACATCACCGACATCAGATTGCAGAGATCCAGGCTCGTCACCATGGCGCCATGGAGGAGAGACGATTCCAGATGATGGCTGATCCCGTTGCAGCTATCACGATGGCCCTGACTCCACCTCCACCTATGTATCACATCTTACACCCGCCCATTAGCACAGGATGGAGCTAGTTAGTCGTTTCAGATGCATTCCCATGCTTGTTGTACTACCCCTTTGCATATAGACTGCCATAGATATCGCACTCCATACACCCCCCCCCCCTTTCATGGGTATCTCCACACGCATTTCACGGAGATATGTATCAGCTTTACCAGTTTCTTTTTCAGCACTTTTATCTTCTCTGATAGACAGAAGATACACCCATGTACATCGATTTGTCTCATAGGCCGAGTTCGGCCTCCTAATAGACGTAAAAACACTTTCTTTCTTTCTTCTCTCTCTCTCTCTCTCTCTCTCTCTCTCTCTCTCTCTCTCTCTCTCTCTCTCTCTCTCTCTCTCTCTCTCTCTCTCTCTACGCCCTATCAAATAGGGATACTCGGCCTATGAGGCAACACCACACCAGGGGTCACCACTCAGGGGAGCAGTGTGGAACTGAAATGGAGCACTTTGGACACGGCCAGACCGACTGGAGGAGATCCTAGATATGCATGACTTTGCTTGCATCACGGAGACTCATGAGAGCCCCGAAAGAAGCCTCCCACACATTGCAGGCTTTCATTGGGAATCTGCATTCAAGGCCACGACAAGACAGAGTACAGCACGAGGATCAGGGGGAGTCGCCATCATATTTAGAAAGGAGATACAGAGCCGGATCCACATCATAGGTAGAGACGAGGAGGCACGATACATGTGGGTTCGCATGGAGATAGCACCGGAGAGCTGGGTCTACATTGCCATATGCTACTTCCCACCAGGGGGATCCAGATATGCAGGATATGACCATGGGGGACCGACTCGGGACAGAGATTCACCATACACAGCACTTTCGGATGAGATACTACATTACATCACCCTAGGTGAAGTCTTCCTCATGGGGGACTTCAACGGTCGCACCCAATCACATCAGTGCCAGTCATATGCTATGGAGCATCCACAGATCATGAGGAGCAGAGATCCAGTCGAGACAGGGACCAGCAGAGTATCAGCGGATATGGGTCAAGACACCACCGGGTATGGCAGACATTTACTTGAGCTAGGCAGTCGACATCGTCTCGTTATATATAACGGGATGCACCATTGGCCAGGCTCAGGTGGACTTACTTGCTTCCCTCACGGGGGAGGCGAGAGCACGGTTGACTACATTTTGGGTACCATTTCTGGAGCTTCACTTATTCCCTCACTTAGTATTGGAGGACGTCCACTTGGTGCTGACCATACATTTATCACGTTCACACTTCCATCTCATATTGCATTAGACCCTCCCACACTCATTGAGCCACACACCACAATACACTTCACACACGAGCTCTCACATGTTTATGCATACCACTTACAAACCCGCCTACTCTCCCTCGACCCACTATCACCACTAGACACACTCACATCGCAGATCACCACTATCCTACATGACTCAGCCCTACAAAGCTTTCCACACCACACACATACACACCCTCCACGCACGGGATCCATGCCCCAAAATCGCTGGTACGATACAGATTGTCGAGAGCTCAAGAAGCACCTACGGATTTTAGAGCATAGGGGGGATATTACACACAGGCAGGCACAGCGACGCATGCAGAGCCTTACCCATCGCAAGCGGCGAGAATGGGAGGAGAGACAGTACTGGGATATCTATCACTTGCTCATGAGCCGGGATAGTGCAGTGGCATGGCGACAGTTGAGAGAGAGGAGACAGCAGACACCCATTCGAGACCCGAGCACTTGGCATAGCTATGCGCAGAACCTATACGAGATCCCTGACCAGCCCCCCATTCCCATGCCACAGAGCTCACGCCCCACTACCTGTGACTTCTTCACATCGACTATGGTGAGCCGTGCCATTGCCCATCTACAGCATGGAAGGGCCCATGACCAGTTCGGTTTACAGGCAGAGCATCTCATCTACGGATGCATGACCCTAGCACCGCTCATTGCCCACCTCTTCAACCGAGCATTGGTTGAAGGGTTTCCTGACTCATGGACTGAGCACACCATTGTGCCCATTCATAAGTTAGGTGATGTTATGGATCCATCCACATACCGGACGATCATGATTGGCCCCATACTGGCCAAGTTATATGGGGAAGTGCTAGAGACAGAGTTGAGCACTCTTGCCGAGAGGAAGGGTGTCAGGGCCCCTGGACAGGCAGGATTCAGACGAGATTACTCTACCATTGACCACATCTTCACTTTGAGATGCTTGATTGACCAGGCACGAGTGAGGAAGAGGAGATTGTAATGTTGCTTTGTGGACTTCCGCAAAGCCTTCGACACAGATCCAAGGGAGAGGCTCTTCATACGTCTACACGATATCGGGGCTCCAAAGGAGATGATATGGGGGATCTACACCTTATATGAGAGAGTATCAGGTAGAGTCAGATGCCCAGGCGGTCTATCCGATTCACTTGCTAGCACCATCGGGGTGAAGCAAGGGTGCCCCCTCTCACCCACCCTTTTTGGTTTATACATTGACGAGATAGTGGACTTCATATGGCAGCAAGGAGGAGAGGGCATTGAGGTACGAGGGACTACTATCCACATTCTTTTATATGCTGATGATATTGTGCTCGTTTCAGAGTCTACAGAGGGTCTACAGCGTCACCTACACGGCCTAGATGATTTTTGTACACATAGAGGGTTATCAGTGAAATTTACCAAGGTTTTGATCTTCCATACATCAGCACAGGTGAGGAGAGACAGTTCTTTCACAGCGGAAGGCGGACCCATTGAGGTAGTTGGTTCATATGTCTACTTGGGAGTGACTTTCACAGCAACCTCTGGGGTTTTCTCCATGTCTTAGGCAGCCCATGATCGCATCACACGTGGATACGCAGCGCTAGCTTTGATGGAGAGACAGTGTCACCAGGCATATTTTCAGGAGCCCCGCACAAAAGGGTGGCTCTTTGACACTTTAGTTACCCCAGCACTCATGTATGGTGCAGCTATATGGGGACCAGGATTAGCTACATCATCATGGACAGCACTAGAGAGACCGCAGATTCTCATGATTGCTAGACTCATCCGCAGCAAATCTTCGGTACCCCATGATATCATTAGGGCAGAGCTTGCTGCACCACCGATGCTAGTAGAGGCACTCTTCCAAACAGTATGCCTATTACACAGGATCCAGCGCATGGACACAGAGCGCATCACTTACAGAGCTTTCCAGGCATCACGCGACATGGCACAAGCCAGAGACACCTCATCATGGTATGCACAGACACGGGATTGGCTTTCCCTCCATGGTTTTGACATAGACAGACTACCACCAGTACAGTATGACTCCCAGGCTCCCACCTATTCACTCTCTCACCAAGAGAGAAATAGGATCATCCATCAAGAGATATGGCATACATACATACAGAGGACATGGATGAGCCCGGGGAGGACATTGACACCGAAAATGCTTCACTACCGTGAGCATTTTCTACGGATTTCAGACCAGGGCTTCATTGAGACTCCACGCTACATGCAGACATACCTACCACACCACCTTCGAGTCATCATTGGGCAGCTTCGAGTTTCATCACATCAGCTCGAGATCGAGAGGGGTCGGGCTAGAGGAGTTCCTCGAGAGGAGAGGTGGTGCCCAGTATGCCATACAGAGATAGAGAATGAGGAGCACCTCGTTATCAGATGCCCGACATACTCGGACCTACGAGCACAGTTCCAGATAGAGGAGTCACTCCAATTGTGCATGACCACTGCAGACCAGCGGAGGATGGGGCGTTTCCTCATGGCTGCATATGACGAGATCAGATGCTAGAGCCTACACACCAGACACGGGTGAGTACCCAGCAGACTATTACTCAGTATTTTGAGCGCGTTGGTGCACATCGGACGGACCCGCCTCCCAGAGGCATAGGGCTCACACTCCAGCAAGCAGCGGCACAGAGAGTGCGACGCCGACCACATCTGGTTGGGTACCGACGACCACGACTACACCAGGAGGATATCTCACGCATCAGGATAGCCCACGACTACATGATGGAGCATAGGCACACTACCACCACTTGGACAGGCTTCCTCCAAGAGGCACTCCTACCGCCGCCGATGTACCATATACTCCACCCACCTCCACCCATCATCAGCACTTAGGGTATACATATTCACTCCCTCATGGCTCCCCTTTGTATCAGGTGGTCATTATCTGCTGAGCCAGAGCCACTCTCCCCCCAGGCACCATTATTTTATTCCCACTACCTCCTCATTACAGGTACCACCATCCTTTGCTGTTTTCCGCCTACACAGTTTTGTGTAGCGAGTATTTTTTTCCTTTCCATTGCTACACAGAGATTACCACAGTTGTATATGATTTTGTCTCATAGGCCAAGTTTGGCCTTTGGAAGACGTTAATATACCTTTCTTTCTCTCTCTCTCTCTCTCTCTCTCTCTCTCTCTCTCTCTCTCTCTCTCTCTCTCTCTCTCTCTCTCTCTCTCTCTCTCTCTCTCTCTCTCTCTCTCTCTCTCTCTCTCTCTCTCTCTCTCTCTCTCTCTCTCTCTCTCTCTCTCTCTCTCTCTCTCTCTCTCTCTCTCTCTCTCTCTCTCTCTCTCTCTCTCTCTCTCTCTCTCTCTCTCTATATATATATATATATATATATATATATATATATATATATATATATATATATATATATATATATATTATGATAGGCCATATCTTGGCCAAGATCTATGGGGCAATACTAGAGGCATAGCTTAATACACATGTAGAGGAAGCTTGGATCAGAGCACCCGGCCAGGCAGGAGTCCGCCGCACTTTCTCCACCATCGACCACATCTTCGTACTTCATTGCCTGATCGAGAGCGCAAAGGAGAGGAAGAAGAGACTCTACTGCTGCTTTGTGGATTTCCGCAAAGCCTTCGACATGGTCCCCCGAGAGAGACTACTACAGAGACTCAAGGAGTTACAGCTCCCTTCAGACATGCTATGGGCCATCCATGCTTTGTATGCACAAGTCAGAGGCAGGGTACGTTGCCCCGACGCCCTATCAGACAGCCTTGTTAGCACCATTGGTGTGAAACAAGGGTGCCCACTCTCTTCGATCTCTACATCCACGAGATCATGGAGTATACACAGCGAGGAGGACAGCTAGCAGGAGACCTCGGAGGTACGCCAGTACACATCTTATTATATGCTCATGACATTGTCTTTCTTTCAGAGTCACAGGTGGGGCTGCACTCACATTTATAGGCGCTCGATACCTTATGCATGGAAAAGGACTCATAGTGAACCTTGGCAAGACCAAGGTCATGATCTTCCACACCTCAAGGACAGTATGTCGTCGAGCCTCTTTCATTGCAGCCGGAGGACAGATAGAGGTAGTGGACTCCTACGTCTACTTAGGTGTCACCTTCTCATGCAGCACAGGTGTGTTCTCCATGGCGAAGGTAGCGAGAGACAGATTGACGTGAGGCTATGCAGCGCTTGCTGATTGGAGAGACGCTGCTTTCAGGCACATTTCCAGGAGCCCCGGACCAAGGGGTGGCTCTTTGATACTCTAGTGACACCCGCACTAATGTATGCAGCGGCAGTATGGGCACAAGGCATTACGGAGGCCCTAGGTCACAATGATCTCACACTTGCTCCGCAGCGGATTGAGAGGATTGAGAGGCCCTAGGTCACCATGATCTCACACTTGCTCCGCAGCAAGCCCTCGATTGAGAGGCCCTAGGTCACCATGATCTCACACTTGCTCCGCAGCAAGCCCTCGATTCCACGACATTATATGAGTCGAGCTTGGCAAACCACCGATGCTTGTGGAGGCCCTCTTTTACCTAGTGACCTTTATCCTAAGAGTCAAGGAGCTCCCCACCAGTTGACTCACAAGGATTGCATTTGAGAGCTCTAGACATTTGGCAAAGACAGGGCATGAGAGAGTATGGTATGCACAGACCTACCGATCATTGGCATACCATGGCATGAGCATTACCGACCTCCCTCCTTTTCAGTACGACCTCTCTTCCCCCTACATTACCCTCTCTCGCTCAGAGATGAATAGGATCATCTGTCAGGACCTACTACAGATACACGTCAGGGAGACATGTATAGCACCACGGGAGACTCTTCCCACAAAGGGACAACACTACAGAGAGCACTTCCTGACAGTGACAGCGGATGGTTTCATTCAGAGACCACGATACATGGATACATACATGGCACCAACAGAAAGAGTGGCCATTGGGCAGCTCATAGCATCATCACACCAACTCGAGATTGAGGCGGGGCAAGCAACACACACCCCTAGGGACGAGAGATTATGCAGGATGTGCTGAGAGGAGGTGGAGGATGAGGAGCACTACACATGTAGATGCCACGCATATGAGGATATCAGAGACTGCTACCCACAGCTCTTCAGAAGGCCCAGAGGGATCAGGGCTTTATTGGAGAGGGAGGACCAACGCCCTCTAGGTCGTTTCTTAGTAGAGCTCCAACGCCACCGGGCCTCACTTCTCCAGTAGATGGAGATACACGCAGATGGAGATACACGCAGATGGAGATACACTCGACCCCTCAGACTCATGTTACAGATTTCTTCATACCCAGAGCTGCCCGGGAGCCAAGCTCGATGCAGGGTGTCACATTACAGAGAGCAAAGGAGCTTAGACAACAGCGCCGACGACTGAGACCCCCACTCCAGAGAGCCCGTACCCACCAGAGAGGGATCCAGGCGATTCAGGCACGCCATGACATGGAGATACGGAGACGTCAACAGCCCACCCCTGCCGATTTCGACATGCAGAGCATTTTGAGGCTCGCCACGATGCCTTACCCACCGATGCATTATATCATACATCCACTCCGCGCATATAGAGGGCTATGACACCACCCACCCTCCCCTCCCTATGCATATCATAGTGTGGATTCACACATCCCGGCGGCACCGAACACACTGTGAAGCAGTTCCACGTGGCTATTATTTATTAGTCAACAAAGAAAACAAAATGTGCCGGCCCTGCTTAAAACTGTACCGGCCTTACACCCTCGGAACAAAACAGAATACAGCGGAACATAAAAGATTTACGGCTGTCGATCTTCAAAGTTTCAATCTAACAATCATGGTGATTTAACGTTTCTTTGCAGTACCGCCTGATGTGAGTGACATCGGTGGAGGCAACCTTTTCCAAAAAAAAAACTTTTGCTCTGCCGCCGGACCTGTCTGAATGCACCCATATTTGCATCTCACCTGCTGAGCATATAGAGTGCATACCCATAGCACCCCACACCCTCGACGCCAGCTATTATCCACTCCTTTTATACTTTGTTCTGTACTCACATTTTATGTTCCTTTTTGGGATCACAGCGGATCGGATCATGCTGATATATATGTTTTGTCTTATAGGCCAATTTCGGCCTCTAATAGACGTTAAAAAGTCTTTCTTTCTCTCTCTCTCTCTCTCTCTCTCTCTCTCTCTCTCTCTCTCTCTCTCTCTCTCTCTCTCTCTCTCTCTCTCTCTCTCTCTCTCTCTCTCTCTCTCTCTCTCTCTCTCTCTCTCTCTCTCTCTCTCTCTCTCTCTCTCTCTCTCTCTCTCTCTCTCTCTCTCTCTCTCTCTCTCTCTCTCTCTCTCTCTCTCTCTCGACCAGCGAAAGCTCGGGCAATTCTTACTAGAGATATACAGTCACAGAGATTCCCTACTCCAGCCTACTATAGCAACCCATGCAAGAGGGAGACAGAGTCAACTCACTGAGTTCTTTGTTCCACGACGTGCTGCAGCCCTCCCCCCTCAGCCCACACACCAAGAGGGGTGACTCTTCAGCAGGCTCAGACTTCTCGAGCTAGGAGACGACCCCGTGCTATAGGATATCGGGCCCTGAGACTTCACCGACACCAAATTGCGGGGATCCAGGCTCGTGACCATCGCACCATGGAGGAGAGACGATCCCAGATGATGGCTGATCCCGCTGCAGCTATCTGGATGGCCCTGACTCCACCTCCACCTATGTATCACATCTTACACCTGCCCACTAGCACAGGATGGAGCTAGTTAGTCGTTTCATATGCATTCGCATGCTTGTTGTACTACCCTTTTGCATATAGACTATCATAGCTATCACACTCCATACACCCCCCCACTTTCATGGGTATCTCTACATGCATATTACGGAGATATCTATCAGCTTTACCAGTTTTTTTTTCCCAGCACTTTTATCTTCTCTGATAGACAGAAGATACACCCATGTACATTGATTTGTCTCATAGGCCGAGTTCGGCCTCCTAATAGACGTAAAAACACTTTCTTTCTTTCTCTCTTCTTTCTCTCTCCCTCCCCCCCACATAGAGTCACACGTATGACTTAATTGATTTAGGACCCTCACTTACATTCTGCTTTACCTGCACATTCACTCTTATTCAGATTTACAATGGAAAGAAGTATGGTCAAATACAAGAGCAGTAAGCCCAAGAGCTATGGACAGAGGTGACTGGAGATGGATACTTCTGACCATGGACTACCAAAAGTAGTATGCTAGAAAACATGGACTAAGGACAACTTTGGAATGTGTGGACCATAGTCCACTCTGGAATATTTAGTCAACTGGAAACAAAGTGAACCTTAGTCAGTGGACCATGTCCATGGTCTAGTGGGAAGTCCATGGGCATACGTACTGCAAGTTGGTGGACAAGGCACTTTCTGGACTACTTTATCTAACGGATTGCACATTGCTCAACCACAACTTTTCTGCTGTCATATGCAGAACCACAAATCTTTCAATCCTTTCTTCCACTCCCTCATTGACATATGCAGAGCCATAAGAAGGAATTGAAGGTCTTGTAGAGAGCATATGCACACTTCTATACAAAGAGGACAGGTGACTCAAGGTAGTTCTAAGCGCAGGTAGGGGCAGCTAGATGAAGCTTAGTGGTATCCAAACTGCTTAGCTTGTTGATCAGGAGTTGAAGCTTGTTCTCAAGGGGCAGGTGGTGCTAGTTACATGAAGTAACATCTTCTGCCTTCCTTGCACAAGCAACCAACTCTTTTCTCAGGCATGCACTCCATTCTCTCTGGTCGAGAAGAAGAAAGACTACTCTGTTTGACTAGCTGCTGAACATTGGCCTAGCACTTGCTGGACAATCAACTGATGTAAAACTATCTGTGGACTATCTGTGGACCATCTGTTAAACTATGCTGGACTAAGCTTCTGGAGTAAGCTGGACTTAGCTACTTGGCTAATTTGTGGGCAACCATCTGGTTTATCATACACTAATATCCTGTGCAGACAACCTATTGAGCAAGCATCTTCTTGACGTTTGTACAGCAGATTTGTTTGAGCAGTGGCCAAGGGTGTACATGTTGCCATAATTGTACATGCTATCCCCAACTATAGTCCATATTTTGCAGCTCTGTTCTATCTGGCTATTGCCCTCTTTTTTGTAGAGCATTTTGGAGCTCTGTTCTATCTGCTAATGCCCTCTATTTGTAGACCATTTTGCAGCTCTTTTCATGTTCCTTGCTCCAGACATGTCACACCATTTGGAAGATTTAGACCAGCAATTTCTGAAATTTGTGTCTCCATTGTAATCTCGAGTGATTGTTTATTTTAACCTTTGTCTGTATACTATTTAACAGATCAATCAAGGCAAGCGTAGAGACACCCAATCGTGCTCATATCCCCATTCCTGCCACGTGTGGATACCTCATCCCAAGGCAAGAACCCACCGCTGTGGCTGCCCAGGATGTCGAGCTACAGTTTGGCATGCCTGGTGGGACAATGCTTTTCCTAGTGGGGTTATGAGCATTCTATTTTCTATGATCTGACCGTGTTCTCAAAAGGAGGCATTGAGCCCTATTTGCACACCTGTAAAGACTTTCCAACGAAGGAGAACTCCAACAAGTCGAGGACTTAGAATTCATAGAGTTGTGGCATTCAGTTTATGCAAGTTGATGGGGGAATAGCATTGTGTAAAACAAAATACACTGACATGTTATTGCAGCGTTTTGGACTAGAAGATTGCAAACCTAGTTATGCAATGTTTGTCTCTAGTCTTTGTGATCAGAATGATGTTGTTGCTTTTTGATGAAGCATAGAAAACATAAGGATGGCAGCTATGCAATCAAAATTTGATGCCAATATGAAGAATGGTAATTGGTCTTTATGTGACTTTCATTATGGCAAATAGGCCATTGGCACTAAATGGGTGTATAAGTTGAAATCTAAGCTTAATGGAACAATTGATAGATAGTAGATTTAAGGTTAGGCTTGTTTCCAAAGGTTATGCTCAAGAGAAAGACATTGATTTTGATGAAACCTTTGCTCCCACATGCAAAATGACAATCGTTCGTAGCATGTGCACTTGAAGCTCATCATGGTTGGAATGTACTTCAATTGGACATTAAAACTACATTTCTAAATGGTGATTCATATGAAGAAGAATGTGTATTTTTGTCCCATGGTTTTATGCAAAACCTTTACCTATTGTAGGGTTTGTGCTAGAGCCTTGGCTTCCCCGAGCTATGGTCCTTGACTTGTATAGGATTCTTGACCAATGCACGCACTCCAATGGTATGCCATGGAGGCCTAAATAGAAATATAACACTCTCTTCCCCTTCTAAAATCATTTCCCTCAATGATCAAGGAGGGAAAATGCCTAGGACTCGGAGCTTTTGATTCCCAAGTAGCATCTATGAGTGCACAGCTGGTCCACCCTACTAAATATTATGGAATAGAGTGATTCCACAAGTGCCACTCTCTTTTGTCTAAAAGTTTGAAAGGCACATTTGGGGTATACAGTGTATCAGCTTTAGCAACTAAACCATCAACACTCTTGTCTCAAGAAATGTATGGTCTCAATTTACTAATGAGGAAAACTATATGAATTTTACAATCTTCAAGTAACTGCAACTTATATGCAACATCACTTATCTTCTTTATTATCATCCACAGTCCATAAAATCTGAGTGACAACTTGGGTTTCTGACCCACTATCAAAAAGGAAAGAAGTGGAGACTGTAAGAACACATGATCACCTTCTTGAAAGGTACGTGGTATACGACGTTTATTTACAAAAGCTTTGGCACTATCAACAGTTTGAGTCCACTTAGGACCCCTATCAAGCACTACCAGAGGATAAGACAACCTCATTTTTGCACTCCCTTAAGAGGTTCCACATAAGGTACTCCTCAAGAAACTCACCACTAAAGGAGAAAAGAAGTCAAATCGCCATCAACAAAGGGGGAATGTTGCAAACTGTTGGAAAACATGGTTTCAATGTCCTCTTCGTCCATTTTACTCAAGAAATTATAGCATACGTAGAACATCTTTCTAGTCCCTTTAGAAGACTATAACGTGGGCAGCGTGGATAGTTCAATCTATTCCCAAAGCTCCCACCAGCGTTCGATCCCCAGTGGGTGCAGCCGGTAGTGAAAGAGTTTTTTAAAATCTTATGCTTTTCAGACGAATGCGAACGGACAGCAGACCATCAGATTAGCAACGCCGTTTTTTTCGGATGTTGTTTTTCCTCCCGATTACAATCACTAGCTTTATTGAAGCGAGTGCTTTTGGAAGAGCTTTTGGAGCTTAGTCTAATACTATATAAACACATGCATGGCTCATTGTCTTGTATCCTTCACCTAGTATTCAACACAAGCTTGGAGCTTGGACCTCAATAGAGGTGGTGTTTCATCTAGCACATGAGGCAGCCATGGTGCTAACTTGAAGCATGTTGAGGAGCAGCTATGGAGTTCTTCTTAATGATTCTTCTTGGAGAAGACGAAGGGTGTGCTCACACTCTAACTCATGGAGAGGAGGTTATCTCTTGTTCATGGCAAGAAGACTTGGCCATTAGCAGCTTGATGGTGAGGATCGGCCATCTACATGTTGTAGTTGAAGATTGTCTTCTACAAGAAGATGTCGGGCTACTTCAAAGACATTAGATGGTGGTTAACATAAGATTTACATCGTATGTTAAGTATTCAGGTACATATTCTCTTTATGCACACAGGTACTACTTGAAGTTTATGGAAGATGTGGCGTTCATATCAGGAGGAGTCCTATTCGGCATAGGTACAAGAGAATCTGTACGTATATGCTTTATGCATATTTGGATGAGGTGTTTGAGAAGGTGTGTTCACATGAGTTTGAGGATTTTCGGCAACAAACTTGTTAGCATTCCTTGCTACTTTTTAAGTATGTGATCTTTTCACACACGTATCTGACTTAGGGTCTTCCATAGCCTAAGCTAGGGTTTGTTGATTATCAGTTTCTTGTTTTGCATTACACTTGGTCATGATTTAGTAGATTTGACAAAGAATTGCATTGAGAGAAAGAAAAGCAGCAGATATATGTTTTGACTCATATGTATATGAGTTATGTTTTAGTTGAAGCTTTTGAGCAGGCAGCTTATATGTTCCCTCAAAGAATTCTTGGAGTGTCAATACAGAGCTACTTGGTATATGACAAGTTGCAGAGAAGTATATTTCTTCTTTATCTAACTCTTAAGGTAAAAGAGTTTTTTGTAGCAGATGTTGATGACTTGGGTTGAGGTTTTATGTTTGGAAAAGGTTACCTCATATTCAGTATTTTCAGAAACTTCAGAAAATTCAAATTTGTTGATGTACAAGTCAATGGAGAATCTACTTTCTATGATTGTCTAGATTTTTGGATACATGTTCGTATTCAAAAAGGTGTTCCATCAGATCCTAACACTTGATTGAGAAGTGGAGTTAGCCAAAAGAAAATCAAGCAGGTACTATCACATTTCACCCGGGTAAAATATGAAAAGTTATGAAGTATCAACTTGAAGCTTTTGGAGTTCTCAAGGTGAGAAGTTTATCCACTTATGTCTCAAGTAGGAGTTACAGATTCTTGAAGGATTTGTTTGAAGAAAAGTTTTACAACTTTGTAAGAAGCATGGACACTTAGAGACATTCAGGTAATAAATCAAACATTCAGTCATGAAGGTTTGATAAGAGCATATTCTACACAAGAGAGATCATTGATCTTGGATAGATCTTGTATGATCTTGAGTATTTATGAGTCAGTTGTCTATCCTTTGTTTGTGAAGATTCTTAGCATTGGAAGAAGTAAGTCAAAGATTCAGATTCTATCAGATTTGTGATGCAGAGAGATAGACGAAGATACTTGTTATGTTGCAGAAGGTTATGAATCCTAAAATGCTTTCAGCAAGGTTTTTTGTTATATGGATCAGCTAACCTTATTCTAGATTTTTGGGAAGCCGAGAAGTAAACAGTGAAAGCCATTAGCATCTGTAGTGCTAATAAAAAGGGGTTCAAAAATTTTGTTTCAGATACAGGTATTGGTCACTAAAGATCAGATTTATGAAGAAGGACGTCCAAGAGTTCATAAAGTCTGTTCATAAAGTCTGATATAATTTGAAGAATACTGGATACTAGTGTTAAATCATCCAAGGGGGTGATGAAACATGAAGACTTATTTTCAGCCATATATGAAAGAATGCAGAGTCATACCTTCAGGTTTTCCTATTTCAGGTTTTCCTATTTCAGGTTTTCCTATTTCAGGTATTCCTATATTTCCTTTGTCAGGTTCTCTTTATGCAGCTTTAAAAGAAGAAGGAAGAAGAAGAATGTTTGGAGAAAGTTCCTGTTAGGATGTCCCTGTTCAGGAGAAGGTTCCAGAGTTCTATTGAAGAGAAGCTTGATATTTCAGAAAGGTATATTTCAGAAGTGCGCACATATATGTTTATACCAAGTTTTGAAGGAAAGAGGTATGAAGGATTTAAAGGATGAAGACATGATGACATCATAGATTTTTACTCATATTTCAGTTGATTTTAGTTCATTTCAATTGAGTTGAGTTGATTTGACTTGAGTACAGTCAGAGATGAACCAGCAATGTTCATAATACACTAAGTTGTGAGTTGTCAGTCATAGGTTCCAGGATTCAGTTCTTGATTATGTTTAGTGTATTTACATGACGCAGCAGAAGTACATTGAGAAACCTTTTTGGTAATGTAAATGCAAATATGTGGATCCTAGTGTATGTTTTCAGGTTTTTGAAGACAGGAGATTGCAGGTTCAGAGACAGTTCATGCTATATTTGTTGTCAAGCAGTGATTGCTAGATGAAAACACTATTGGATATCTAGGTTGCATATTTTTCTCAAGTATTATGGTTCATATTCAACAAGTTCAAATTTTTCGAAGAAAGTCAAATTCAGTTTTGAAGAAGACTTTTGAAGAACAAGTTCTGAAGTGCGGGAGTACAAGCTTGAAGCTTGTGATAGTTTGCAGATTATGAAATTTGTAGATTCAGTTCAGTTTGAACCAATATGCCATTGAGGGGGGATTGTTGGAAAACATGGTTTCAATGTCCTCTTGGTCCATTTTTACTCAAGAAGTTATAGCATATGTAGAACATCTTTCTAGTCCCTTTAGAAGACTATAATGTGGGCAGCGTGGATAGTTCAATCTATTCCCAAAGCTCCCACCAACGTTCAATCCCCAGCAGGCGTAGCCGGTAGTGAAAAGAGTTTTTTAAAATCTTCTGCTTTTCAAACGAATGCGAACGGACAGCGGACCATCAGACGCCGTTTTTTTCGGATGTTTTTCCTCTCGATTATGATCACTAGCTTTATTGAAGGGAGTGCTTTTGGAAGAGCTTTTGGAGCTTAATCTAATACTATATAAACACATGCATGGCTCATTGTCTTGTATCGTTCACCTAGTATTCAACACAAGCTTGGAGCTTGAACCTCAATAGAGGTGGTGTTTCATCTAGCACATGGGGCAGCCATGGTGCTAACTTGAAGCATGTTGAGGAGCAGCTATGGAGTTCTTCTTAATGATTCTTCTTGGAGAAGATGAAGGGTGTGCTCACACTCTAGCTCATGGAGAGGAGATTATCTCTTGTTCATGGCAAGAAGACTTGGTCATTAGCAGCTTGATGGTGAGGATCGGCCATCTACATGTTGTAGTTGAAGATTGTCTTCTACAAGAAAATGCCGGGCTACTTCAAAGACATTGGATGGTGGTTAACATAAGATTTACATCGTATGTTAAGTATTCAGGTACATATTCTCTTTATGCACACAGGTACTACTTGAAGTTTATGGAAGCTGTGGCGTTCATATCAGGAGGAGTTAGGTACAAGAGAATCTGTACGTATATGCTTTATGCATATTTGGATGAGGTGTTTGAGAAGGTGCGTTCACATGAGTTTGAGGATTTCTGGCAACAAACTTGTTAGCATTCCTTGCTACTTTTTAAGTATGTGATCTTTTCACACACGTATCTGACTTAGGGTCTTCCATAGCCTAAGCTTAGATGAGGGTTTGTTGATTATCAGTTTAACACTGATCCTTCCTCTTTCAGTCACTCATATTCACCCTTCTATAACCTATAAGGTCACACATCTCATGTATATTCAGATTACTGCCCATACATCTGAATATGTTGTTTCATTTGTACATTCACTCATTCATCTATTTCTCATCACATAGAGTGGTTGAGAGTTTTGCTCCCACATTGTACATTGAACATTGGTATATATGATACTATGAGTAAGTGATGGCTTACGTAACACCGTACACATGTCGTCTATTCTTTCTCTATCTTTGTCTCATCATCTGTATGATTAAGTTGTGGTATGTTCATGTTTTGTCAATATTGAAGATTGCTGAATTAACGTTGTATATACTGGAACTAAGGAACCATGGACATGTGACATGAGCCAAGGGCCTACCTCACTTCCAACACAAACAATGGGGACAACTACTCTCGACAGAACACACATTAGAATAATGGAAGCACTATCAGCTCAATTATCAAGCATTAACATCGAAATTCTATCATTCATATGAGGAGCCCACGAGGATCCAAAGGACCATGTTAGATGGTTCCTTACCTTATATAAAAGCCAGGAATAATAGCAAAGAGAAGGTGCACAACATTCTTGGCACTCTTCCCATTTACCCTTCAAGGGCTCACGGATAAATGGTAATAGCCCAAGGTGGTACGGAACCTCTGGTACGGCACGTACGGTACGCGTACGGAACGTGGTGCCGTACCAAACGTCGGGATATGGAACGTTATGGAACGTTATGGAATGTATGTATGTATGTATGTATGTATGTATGTATGTATGTATGTATGTATGTATCTATCTATATCTATATCTATATCTATCTATCTATCTATCTATCTATCTATCTATCTATCTATCTATATATATATATATATATATATATATATATATATATATATATATATATATATATATATATATATATATATATATATATATATATATATATAGATAGATATAGATATAGATATAGATATAGATATAGATAGATAGATAGATAGATACATACATACATACATACATACATACATACATACATACATACATACATACATACATACATACATACATACATACATACATACATACATACATACATACATACATACATACATACATACACACACACACACACAGATATCTATCTCTCTCTCTCTCTCTCTCTCTCTCTCTCTCTCTCTCTCTCTCTCTCTCTCTCTCTCTCTCTCTCTCTCTCTCTCTCTCTCTCTCTCTCTCTCTCTCTCTCTCTCTCTCTCTCTCTCTCTCTCTCTCTCTCTCTCTCTCTCTCTCTCTCTCTCTCTCTCTCTCTCTCTCTCTATATATATATATATATATATATATATATATATATATATATATATATATATATATATATATATATATATATATAGAGAGAGAGAGAGAGAGAGAGAGATATACACACAAACATAAATCATAATGATGAACATAATGAGATTATGAATGCATGCATATGGCTTATAGTGAACACACAACTTCATTTCACATAAGTTGAGATAACGATGCGGGTAGCAACACACATGAATGAGCCATCACATTCATGCAACTTCCTCACATGTTCCATTGCTGAAATTTCCTCAAATTATGTGAATGCAGTCCTTTTCATGTTCTCCAATGGTAAGGTAAAGTTATATAAGAGAAATATATCATGTGTCTAATGGAACTTGCATTTTTTTAAAAACGTTTCAAAAAATATATGAAAACGTTCTGAACCTTTATTGGAACTCACGTTCCGTACCAAACGTTCCAAACCTATATGGAACGCGTTCCGATCCAACCTTGTAATAGCAAATATGACAAAGATCACTTCTAGACATGGGAAAGTCTTAAGTTGGAGTTTACCGAGATCTTTAGCCTAGGTAACTCGATAAAAAGAACTTTAGAATCGAAATATTGACCCAAGATTGTTAAACAAATAAATAACTATACTCAAAAATAATAATGATAAATAATTAAGTTCTTTTCGAGAATAATAATAATAAAATCTAAGCCCACATAATGCCAAGAAAACCCTCGACCAACTTGCAAAGGGCCAAGCCCAACAAAGTTCACTTGTTCAAGTCAAACTAAGTCCACTTGATCATTTCAATTTACCTTGAATGCAAATAATTTCTTGGGCACAAACTCTCACTTGTCCGTTATTAGCATGTCTAAAATCGACATCCTCACAAAATTAGGTAATCCAATCGACAACATAATTCTAGATATTAGTTTCCAATGTCCAAGACTCGCATAGCCCTCTCCTAGCTTGGTCAACCCACTCTATACCCTAGAAGACTTATCTTGATTCACCTTGACCCACCTACAAGATTAGGAATCCCACCACTTAGAACTCATCACCTAACATCACAGGTACACCCTTGAACTGTCCATGCTCACCCTTCCATAAATCTTTGACGAGTCAACTTGTGCAACTCCCATACACCCTCCTCGTCACCCACTCATCAACTTCCATACACCCCCTTCATCACCTATCCTTGTCACCTATTCTCTGATTCCATACTCCCTCTTCTTCACTTGTCAAGTTACCCACCTACATAACATGTTCCACTCACTTCTAGCCACCTTACGCTTTTGCCTTAGCCTACCCCACCGCATGTCCATGCATATAGTAAACTTCTCCCAACTTAGTCAACCCATCTAACATAACTCATAAACTTAAAGGATTCACCTCAATACGCTCTACCCACATCTTTTTATTATACTTCCATACTCTTGAGTCATAGCTTGCAACCCACATCTTGATGATTCTTATTCCTTCTTCTCCAATCCCCACCCCCCCCCCCCCCCAAAACTCTCCTTACACTAGTGGACTACATTCTCTTGCCTCATACCCCCCTTCATATTCTTCTAATCTTCATCCCTCCTTTCTAACCTATTCACCCTATTCCCTTATACAAGTCAAGTAAGTAAGTAAGTTCTCTTATGGCTTTTAAGACATCTGACCAAGGTTAGGCCCAAGCCCTAGAAACTAAATGCCTTAATGTCTAACTCTAATGCTACCGAAAGCAAAGATAGAGACTCCAATGAGTGCACATACCAAGCCCAAAAGGAGAAGGAATTGAAATTGCAAACAACTTCTCAACAAAACAAAGAAGACTGAAATCAAAGGAACCAGTTGTAAAGGCCACGATATCAGATGAAATGAATTTCCATCTTTTCATGGGAAGAGATTCTTGCTCTGTTCATGAACTTTATGCAGCTTCCTGGTAGAAAATTTTCACAGGACCTCCTCGCACATGCCTTGGGTATGACCGCTACCTTACACCCTGCAAAGCAATAGGACCATACCCCAGTCTTCCAAAAGGTATAACGATATTAACATGTGTCTCAAATTTCACATCAGATCTCAATGAGGACAAGCCTTGACAATCACATGATATCATCAGAGGAGAGTTCTCGTGTTTGCTCTATGAGCAACCCTTCAAAATCAACAACATCAGAGGAAAGTTGGAGGCACCAACAATGATGATTCAGGTACTATTTCAAAGTTCAATCAAATTGTTTATATACATAAACAGAGTCATTCAGATGGCACTTGAGAACCCTACACGGATATAGATGGATAAGGATAAATGTGGTATTTAAAGATACTAAAACTCAAAACTATTGATCCTGAAGGGATTTAGTCTTAGTCGATTCGGTGACAGGTTTTGCCAATATCAGCATTAGAGGCCTTGTTGGCAGAGAATCCAAATAAACTGTCTTTCCAACTTGAGACTGAATTTCATAATTCTGAGACTGAATTTCATAACTCTGAGAAAGCCTTTAAAATTTGATTAAAACGGAAATGTCAGATTTCTTGTATCAATATTTCTTAGAGGTTTTGGCAAACCTTTAAAGAAAGTAATAAGTTTTCAATCCAAAAAATGTGCATGAATTCCATCAATAACTCATCACTACATCAGTAATGGCAACAGGCAAATAGACTTAGGATATGTTACAGACAGTACTATACACATAAAGGCTTCAAGTTTCTGTTGATCTATTCTCTTTTTTTCAAATATAATTAATAACTGGTAGTTCTATGCACATAATCCAATCATCAATGATAAGTCCAAGGAACAATTAACATTCATTTAAGAAAATTTATTCCATTGTTTTATTGCGTTTGCCCCATCTTTTATGAACTGGTTGACAAAACCATTATGCCAGGTGATGGAACCTTGAATGAGATGCCCTATGGAATACACTTATAAAATGATAAAGCAAACTTCTTTGAATCAGATATGAATCCAATGATACTCATCACTACATTATATCGAAAACTATTATTTTCAATTCCTTCATGGGGTTTATGCTAGATTGGTTAGAGAGAGAGGATGGAAGCTTATTGGTTGGTCCTGTGCCGTTTAATACCCAAGTAAATCCATTGAATAGAGACCAGCTTTTACACATTAGGATCTTATTTGTTCGAAAGTTGTAGGAATGAAAAGAGATGCTTTCGATGAATCAAAATGTTTTTGTAGAAATGCTCAGATAGATATTATTCATTTCATTAAGTACAAACAAAATCCAAGTCCAGTCTCCATTTTGATAGTTTCTTGACCTTTTTTGCTAAAACCCCTGATGGTATTGTTGTTGTGGATAATTTAAATTTAATCCTTCTTAATTGCACCATTGAAAGACTACAAGTATAGTCTTTAACATACTCACAACAAGATAACGCAGCACTCCTAACAAATAAATGAAAGATCCATGAAACTTAATGATGGTTAAACATGATTAAAAATACTAATACAGTATAATGACTCGGAGTGATTGAAGCTGCTTCATTCCATTGATGTTCATCAAGGTAACACAATGACAGGATGCAAAAATTTGAAAAGGAATAGAATGCAGTAATATTTTTTTTGCATATAATGGAAGGAGGCCTCCCAAACAATGCATTCTTAGATGGCCTCAACTGAAGAGAATATGAAACATCTTTTTTATCAAAAACCAACTACCTGCATTGCAGAAATCGATACACCTATGAGTGACAAGGGGTAAGAAACAATTTTGAATCCCAACTCTTCCAGCTCCATTGGGGTCAAGATGGGTGTTTTCCCTCCCCCCTCCAGCATATTTGCCTGACCTAAATACATTTATCAGCTCACAAGTTCTTATAAAAGGAGCATTAAAAGCCACATGGTTCTGAGAAAACATGCTTACCATCTTAGGAATCATCTTAGCAGTATTGCAAAGAGCCCTCATTTCGTCTTTCGAAGATAAAGCGTCAACAAATATTACATCAGCACCAGCATCAGCCATGGCTTCTGCTCTCCACAAGGCCTCCTCCAATGAAATCGCTTGACGAGCATCAGTCCTTCCAACAATAATTATATCAGATAAGCTCTCTTTTCTAGCATCCACTGCAGCTTTGATCCGCATTACAGCTTCCTCCCTGGAAACAACTTTTCTCCCTCTAGTGTGGCCACAGGCTTTGGGAGAAACCTGCAGCAAACTGGAAAAACTACTCAATTCACTGAAAGTTTGGTCTCTATCTTCCTCTACTCTAACCACAAGGGATTTAACACGACTTATAGCGAAATTCTATTTTGTTCCCTTCTGGCTTACCAAAGTCACAAGACAATAAATCTGTTGAAACTGATATATAATCATCATCCATCCTATGGGAGCTGCAATGACTTGTTACTAACAACACGCAGGAAACCTTTTAATGCCAAAACATATTGCCTGTTTTAACAGTCAATGTTGGTTTGAGTTCCCTCATGATTCAGAATGACAATCAGATCTCCATTTATTCTTTATGGGTCCTTGGAACCTTAATCCTCTCAAGGCTAGCAAATCTAAGATTTTCAAACAAAGATATCCAGATCTTCAACCTGGAAATCAAAAATACAACCCCATAATAGCAGCATAATACCTCTTAATCCTATATGTGTAAGAGCATGACCAAAAGTTGCAGGGATATAGACCCACCCATTTACATCTAACATTTCACACACCCAGTATCAGATCCTTCACAAGTTGCCTGCCCAGAGGCAGGCAATCCATGTTTGCCCAAAGGCTCATGCACTCAAGGTTTTATCCTAAAGATCACATGCAAAAGATTGAGTACTACTAGAAGACAGATGCCTTTTTTTGTCCCTTTTCTTTGCAAGAAAGGACAGCATTCAATGTTATCATTACATATCGAAAGGAAAAATGTACAATGATGGCTAAAACCAGCATAAGCTGCTTCAAAGGTCACCTATATGTACAATAATAATGGTAGTTCTATTCAACTTTTGAGGTACGTTCATTTTTCTGCATCAAGGTATTTTAGTCAGTGGCCATGGCTGAAAGCAATGATGTATTTCGTATGTTGGCAGATGAGGATAGATAAATTGGATGGTACCAATTACCCATTATGGGGATATATGATGTGTCATGTATTGATCACAAAAGGACTGTTGAATATTGTGCAAGGTGTTGAAAAACGATCTACAACACCTGCAATTACAGTTATTGAAGGTGATGCAGATGGCATTGAAGATGATGATCTTCAGGATCCTTTTCAGGTTGCGGTTCCAACTGCACCTACTACAAGAACCGCAATAGGTGTTGAAAAACAATCTACTACACCTGCAAATACAGTTATTGAAGGTGATGCAAATGGCATTGAAGATGATAATCTTCAAGTTCTTGTTCGTGTTGTGGTGCTTGCTCCACCTACTGTAGAGTAACTTCGTCGGGATTGAAGAGATGCTCAGGCACATGCATTGATAGCCTTGTCTGTCAAACATGCCATTATCCTTCATATTCGCTCTTGCAAAAGGATGCTTGGGATACACTTACCACTTTGTATCAAGCAAGAAATGAGTTGCTTACCTCCGAAAACAATTGGAGAGTGAGCATATGAATGAAGGAGATTCTATGGACAGTTTTTTGATAAAGATCAAAGATTTGAAAGAGCAATTGATTTTGATTTCTGCTGATGAAGTCTTGCCGGACAGTTCACGTGTGCAGACTGTTCTTAATGGTCTTCCAGATTCATATCAGAGTTTTGCTTCTACTCTTCGGTTGATGATGAAAGGCAATCCAAATGCCTTAACATTTGAGGAGTTAGTCTTTTTTTAGTTGCACGAAGATAGGTCAAAACAGAACAGGTCCATCATGCGTGTAGCATGTCAAACTTTCTTAGCTAGTTAGAAGGGGAAAGGTAAATGCAGCTCATCTACTAGTGATCAAAAACCTACTAGTTCTGCAGAGTCGAAAAACGAAGACAAAGACAGGAAAAAAAACTCCTAAGAGGGAAAAAAGTGCTGCCCCAACGGTCCTCAGTGTGTTCACACACATCACTATCGAAATATATCAACAAATCCCCCCTAGCAGTGATGCGGTGAACAAGGAGCTCGCACTCATGTATAAGGAAGTGCCAAGCTATGTTGAATCAATCTACAAAAAGAAGGAAGCCCAAAGCTTTGAGGAAAGCAAAAATTGTTTTGCAAATACTGTAAAGGAAATGATCATGTCATCAAGAGTTGTCCAAAACAAGCTGCAAAAGAGGCAAAGAAAAAAGAGGTCGGAATGGTTATTGCAGAGGCCTCTACACCTAAAACAGAGTCTTGCTAATCTTGTGCAGAATGAAGAATGGGCATTTACAACTATTTGCATTTAGGACCCATCTTCTCATTAAGAGTGTATGTTTGCAGTAGACTCAGATGTTTGATACCTTGACACAATGGGGAAACCAAACATATTACCTCATAGCATAGTTTCTTCAGTTCACTTGAGCCTTCGCCTATAGGGAATAATGTTAGATGTGCTAACAACTCCTCTTATTTTGTAATGGGAGTTGATAAGATCATTCTGACTACTTCTGATGGCAGTTCTTTCACATTGTCAAATGCTTTGTTTGTGCCAAGGATCAAGAAAAATATGTTGTCAATGATTATGTGCTTCAAACAATTTCTGATTATGTCTGAAAATCTATCAGCATGTAAAATGGGCACCCTACGTTCCGATCAAGGGGGGGAATACATGCCTTCTGATTTTAATGCATTTCTAGTTGAACGTGGGATAAAACATCAGTGTACAGTTCCATATATACCTCAACAAAATGGAGTTGCTGAAAGGAAGAACAAGTCACTCATGGTGATGGCAAGGTGTATAGTCAAAAGTGAGGCTTTACCACACACGAGAACGTTTCAGACCTTTTAACAAAGGCTCTACCTCGGGAGAAGCTTGAAAATTTATGCAAAGCTTTGGGCTTACTTCCTTTTGTATATTGATTCCACATAGCTTGGCACTTCCTTATACATGAGTGCAAGCTCCTTGTTCACCGCATCACTCCCAAGGGGGATTTATTGATATATTTCGATAGTGATGTGTGCGAACACACTTAGGACCGCCATGGCACTTTTTTCCCTCTTTAGGAGGGTTTTTTCCGAGCTTGTATATACATCTATGACCCTAACGGGTTACTTATCTTTGTACATTCACTTGGTAATAAATTCAGTATTGTGTTATGCTTCAAGCTTCTTCTTCTTCTTCCTTGTGTTGTTCCTGTGCTTCTGCAAACTTCAAACTCCAACATTGAGTGTAACAAAAATTATACATCCAAACTCAATTCCATGTCACATCATACATGATCGATTATTGTACATTAGCAATGTGAATGGTGTCCAAATCTAGGCTAATATGTAACGGTATCCAAATTCAAATTAACATTGATAATTGATATGTTCATTCCTTTTGCAATTTCTCACATGTAGTTCTAACTTTAAATGTGAATAGATCTGAGATTTAAATGTTATTATGTTTATAGCATGAATACACACGCGCGTGCACACACAGACACACATCCATACACGTGTGTGTGTATGTATGTATGTATGTATGTATGTATGTATGTATGTATGTATGTATGTATGTATGTATGTATGTGTGTGTGTGTATGTATGTATGTGTGTGTGTGTGTATGTAATATGTATGTATGTATGTATGTATGTATGTATGTGTGTATGTATGTGTGTGTGTGTATGTATATGTGTGTGTGTGTGTATGTATGTGTGTATGTATGTATGCCGCCGCGCATCACTCCTCCAGCAGCAGATGGAGATACACCTAGCCCCCCCCCCTCAGACTTATATTACAGATTTTTTCAGACCCACATACACTCGTGGGCCCAGCTCGATGCGGGGTGTCACATTACACAGAGCAGAGGAGCTTAGATGACAGCGTCGACGACCGAGACCCCTTGTCCGGAGAGCTCGTCCACATCACAGAGAGATTCAGGCGATTCACGCACGCCATGACATGGAGATACAGAGACGTCAGCAGCGCACCCCTATCGATTTGGACGCCCAGACATTTTGAGGATCGCCATGATGCCTTACCCACCGATGCATTATATCCTACACCCACTCCAAGCATTTAGGGGGTTATGATACCATCGAGCCTCCCCTCCCTATGCATATCATATTTGTATCTCACCCATTGAGCATATAGAGTGCATACCCATAGCACCCCACACCCTTGATGCAAGCTACTATCCCTCCTTTTATACCCGTTTGCAGTACTCACACTTTATTTTCGTTTTGGATCACAGTGGAGTGGATTGGATCATACTGATGTATATGTTTTGTCTCATAGGCCGATTTTGGCCTCTAATAGAGGTTAAAAAGTCTTTCTTTCTTTCTTTCTTTCTTTCTTTCTCTCTCTCTCTCTCTCTCTCTCTCTCTCTCTCTCTCTCTCTCTCTCTCTCTCTCTCTCTCTCTCTCTCTCTCTCTCTCTCTCTCTCTGAGAGGGAGGCACGACGACAGATGTGAGCCCTCACATGCCGGAAGCGGCGAGCTTTCGAGGAGCGACACGAGGTAGAGTTGTTCGACCTTCTCATGAGTAGGGATTGTGCCACCGCGTGGAGGGCCCTACGCGAGCCATGCCCACCTACACCCATAGCAGATCCTCAGACTTTGCACACCTACGCCCAGAGGTTATATGACGTCCCAGGACAGCCACCATTGCCGATCCCTCCCACACAGCATCCTGTGATATCCACCCTATTCACGGAAGGCATGGTACGACAAGCCATCCATAGGCTACAGGATGGCCGTTCAGCAAACCACACGGGGCTACAGGGCGAGCACTTTATATACGCAGAAGATGTAGTTTCCCGCCTGATCGCCCATCTCTTCAACCGTGCTTTGGTTTAGGGATTACCTGACTTGTGGACTATGCATACCATTACACCTATCCATAAGTCCAGCGATATGATGGACCCAGGGAACTACAGGACTATTATGATAGGCCATATCCTGGCCAAGCCACGCTGAGGCAGCTCGAATCAGAGCACCCGCCTAGGCAAGCTTCCGCCGCATTTTCTCCACCATCGACCACATCTTCGTGCTTCGTTGCTTGATTGAGAGCGCGAATGCGAGGAAGCAGAGACTATACTGTTGCTTTGTGGATTTCCGCAAAGCCTTCGACATGGTCCCTCGAGAGAGACTACTACGGAGGCTCCAGGAGTTACAGCTACCATCAGACATGCTATGGGCCATCCATGCTTTGTATGCACGAGTCACAGGCAGGGTACGCTCCCCCGGCGGCCTATCAGACAGCCTTGTTAGCACCATTGGTGTGAAACAAGGTTGCCCTCTCTCACCCACTCTCTTCGGTCTCTACATCGACCAATTGTCTTGCTTTCAAAGTCACAGGAGGGGTTGCAGTCACATTTACAGGCGCTCGATACCTTCTGCATGGAGAGAGGACTCACAGTGAACCTTGGCAAGACCAAGGTCATGATCTTCCATACCTCCGGGACAGTACGCCATCACGCCTCTTTCACTGCAGCTGGAGGACAGATAGAGGTAGTAGACTCCTACGTCTACCTAGGTGTCACCTTCTCGGGCAGCACAGGGGTATTCTCCATGGCACAAGCAGCGAGAGATAGATTGACGCGAGGCTATGCGGCAGTTGCAGGATTGGAGAGATGCTGCTTTCAGACACATTTTCAGGAGCCCCGGACTAAGGGGTGGCTCTTTGACACTCTAGTGACACCCGCATTGATGTACGCAACAGCAGTATGGGCACCAAGGATCACGGAGGCAATGTGGACGCGGATTGAGAGGCCCCATGTCACCATGATCTCAGATTTTCTTAGGACAATTCTACTCCAATACAAAAAGTCCACAACTTCCACTTGTGGAGAACAAAAGTGCAAAATAGGTACGGGGTATTACTCTAATATCCAAGTCTCTTCAATAAAGATGGGAAGAAGGAAACTTATCTTAGGTAAGATGGAACACATTCTTCCACAAGAAGTGGTAAAATTGAGGAACTTAAGAAGAGGAACTTCCATTGGTGAACAGCTTAGAGGTTAAGCTTTATAAGGAGCTTAGAGGCTAAGGGCTTAACTCGGAATGTTAGTTGTATATACCTTGTACATATCCTTATCACTATAGACCCTTCTAATTCTCCTCCTCTCTTCCTTCTTGAATGTGTCAAAGGAGACCCTCAAACACCTCTGAGCAACTCTCACTCTCAATTCCAAGAGACTCACTTTTCTCACTATGTTCAATATCTCTACAGCAAAGGAGACTACACCTCTATGTACAAGGACTACCAGGCAATCTCGATAATAGGTGACTCATTTGATAGATGGAACTAGTCGACTTCTCTCTCATAAGTCATGAATCAACAACTCATGGGCGACTCTTGGTGACTCAACTTCTATCTCTGATGATTCATAGACCAACAACTCATGGGTGACTCCTTGCAATATGAACCATGGGCTTTCACCTCCTCCTATCTTCCACCTCCCTCCTATTTGTTCTTTCAAGGACATCTCTTTGTAAGGCTATAAGGAGACTTCTCTTCTTTAACCCCTCAATAGCCATGTGCAACTCCCTCTCCACTCTTAAATCAGTTTGGCATGATGTTATCCATCCACCTAGGTGGGTGACTAGTCACTATTGTCCCTTCATCAAGGTTACACATCTCTACTTTGCACAAACACTACTTCCATTAAGGCAACTTCCCATCATTCTAATCTGTTCTCGAGGTGACCAAACCATCTCAACCATTATCCTCTCTATCCTTGGAGTGGAGGACCTACTTTCTATCTTCCCTTCTTAATGGGCATCTTTCACTCCTATTTGTGAGCACTTATTCTTGGCTTTTCCCAAGGGCGACAAACTTTTTACTCTTAAGTCCAGTAGGGGGCTCTCTCGTGCTCTATCTACACATAACTTCCAGCCCTACTCCCTTATGCGTTCTACCATGCATGCATTTCTCTCCAAGATGGAGAGACTATAGTGGAAGGCAATCTATAGAAGGAAAACTTCTTTGTGGCAGTGAAGTTGCCTTTCAGCGAGCTACACTAGGCCAACTTGCGCAAGCTACCTGCAAGGGACCAAGCTCCACATGGGCAACCCCAAGGATTGGGTGACTACAATTGGAACTAGCAAGGATGGGCGACCACACATACAAGCAACAAGGGAGACCTCACAAATCAAAAGACCACATACTTGGGCGACCCCACACATTGGGTGACCTCAGGTAAGCATCGGTCATGCAACAAAGGGAGACTCACTTTGGGCGACCCCCATATCTAGGCAACCCCAAGACTGGGGACTCCTCTACCTGTAACTTGGGCAAAGGCACGTTTCATCCATCACACAAACTTGGCCGACTACTCTAGAGTCTACCCCAAGGTCATCAAACATCATATCAAAGCATGAAAGACGTCTCTAGGAAACACCCTAACCCAAAACAACTAGATGAAGGATGTATAGAGAGAGCATGTTCAGAAAAACAAAGACAAAATCTGCAATAGGGTAAGAATAAACTTGCAAAACCTCTCTCTGGCCAAATATGCACACCCAAGTAGACTTCAAATGGAAAGATTGCTCTCCAAAAGTGACCAAACTAAATCAGAAGAAGTTAGATAATGAGCCAAAGTTCGCCACATATATATAAACCTGAAATCTCAAGAAAAGCTAACCTAAAAAGCAAAGAACCACAAGGAAAACCCATCCAAGAAATCAGCGATGGCAGTGCTAGAGATCTGGTAACATGAAGCTACAATATGCTTTTTAGAATTTAAAAATAACGTTTTCATGAAAAAGATAATTGATTCCATGCCTCATGAAAAATGCCAACTTTCCCTACATTTCTGAGCAACTATGCAAGCCGATTTTTTTTACCAATCTTGAAAATTCACAAATCCAATCGCCAAAAGATGCTAAATCTATTGATGTCATTGATTTGTTGACCATTGACCAACTTCTTCTAACCGAATTTCGACTTGATGTTTCTCTCTAAAGCCTCAGGAATGCACTTGAAAGAAAGCGGGCAAAGAAAGGAATGAGTTTGAAAAAGTTTGGAGAGGCATAACAAACCCTACAAAAGATAAAGTTTGAAATGAGCATATGTGATTGAATCAAACACGTGAAAATAATTGACATTTAAATGTACAGCATATCATAATTTGTGAGCTCTTCATACCTTTAAGATTGTGATTGCCCAAAACATGATTGGCACAAGTCCTGCAAGGCAAACTTATGAAAAGATATCTTACTACAAAACATAAGCCACATAACTCCAACTTATAAGTATGTTCTTTTTCCTTCACAAACTTTTGGAGTTACTTTTAGCTCTTCCATATAAGTGCACTACTACAATTTCACATGTTCTTCATTTGAATTCACCTTGAGACCTCTGGGAAATAGAACAATGTGAAAGTAGACTGGTTTTCAATGATCTTTCCTTTGTTACATTTGACACTATACAAGGTTTCAGTGAGTCAAACTCAGCTATTTTCTTCCTATATTAGAAAACATGCTTTCATTTTTTGCCTTCACATGTTTAAATGTTCGAGAGATCTCCTAGATTCCTTTAATATTTTGCTTGAGTGCCCAATTTTGTTCCCATAATATTGTGGGTCTTCATCTCATGGGTTTTCTCACCAAAAATGTAATTGGTTTACTTGTTTCTTTGTGTGCAGTTCAGTCCGCAAGAACATGTGCAAATACATGGACTTGCTTTCTGGAAAAAGTATGAGTTTAAACTATTTGGCCAAAGTAAAATGGTGAGGGAAAGGACAAGCTATGTGACCTACTTGCTATTGAAGCATAATGGTTCAAAGACACTATAAATCATTATGAATCCCTGAATTGGACACTGAAAAGGCTCAACTCTGTGATGATGAGTGACAGAAAAAATATTGCACCTGATCTTCCAAAAGGATTCCTGCAAATCCTGCATTGATGTAACCTCTCACTGTCCGTTTAACATTCAATGCATTGCCATAACCATTGTCTCCATCACCAATTACAGGAATAGAAACAGCTGATGTTATATGAATACCCTGATCTACCATTTCTCCATAAGATATTAAACCTGTATCAGGTAAAGCCAGCCGAGAAGCTGCAACAGAAAACCCTGCAAAAACATAAGTTTTGACTAAGTAACTAATTGTTTCAGGTAACCACGGCACAAGAAGAAACATAGATGGCCCTTCTTCATGGACAATTTTGCATGCAGCAAAAGGGTTCTTCCTAAATGAGGCAGATGTATATTGTTGCTCATCTAAAAAAGCTGATTAGGAGGAAAGTTTAGATGAGTCTTTAGAAGGTTTGCAATGAGAACTGAAGAGAATTTCAGTAAAAATTAGCAAAGATAATGAAATGAATTAGAGGTGCTCTCAGAAAAACAATTATGTGGACTATTCATTGCAAATGTGTGGTTTGAAAGGCATCACAAAATGACTATACAGTTACTTGTTTAAGCATGAATGGGCACTATTCCCTTACAACCGCTTTAGTCATATTACAGATTTACTTGAAGTGAGAAAGCTCCTCAACATCTGCATTGAGTACATTGATGGAGAGGGGAATGCCAGTCAGTACCAAGGAAAACAACAGCAAGGATGAATAAACAGTGCTTGACTTATTGCAAGGAGAACCAAAAAATTCATGATTCAAGCACATGCCTCACAAAACAATCTCCACAAAGCTGGGTCCAAAAGAGTGACCCTGCACTGTTATCTTCAAACTTGAACTGGATTCTTCTACCATAAATGGTGATATTCTAGAAAAACAGTGTGTTACATGTTCACAGAGATCAAGACTGAAAAATAATAGTGAATGAGCAGCTGTGCCCTCATGACAGTTATTGTTGAAGCAGTTCGAATCCCAATATTACATTTGATGGTGTTAGGGGTTCTATCTTAAATGAAGAGATGAGGAGGCAAGCCAGTGGAGAATCTCATGTCACAGGGAAAGGCCAAAGAAGAAGATTGGTAATGCATAGAGGAATCGAAGTGAGAACAAAGGAAAATCTAATTTGACATTTTATCGATGTGGTAGAAAGGGGCATAAGACACCGAGTTGCAGTTACTTTGATGCAAGGGAAGAAAAGAAAGAAAAAAAGAATGTTCTACATAAGAAAAAGAAAGAAATTGAATAAAATACACAAGATCTTGTGTGCCACTATTGCTTCTAATGATGCCTATGTACATAATGAGTGTTATAGTTGCCTTGCACATGACATGAAAATTACAAAGATTGATGTCATTGATGGTTTTCTTACTATAGATGATGCATGCTTGTGGATTGTGTATTCAAGTGCATCACTTCATGTGACTCTCGTAAAAAGTGTCTCTCTTTTCTTTCATACAGACATGATATGGCAAGTCTATCTTGATAATGATCATGCATGCATTATTGAGGGAATTGGCATTGTGCATTTAGCATTAGATGGTGCCAATGAGCCTATGAGCTTGTTCTTAATGATGTGGGATATGTACGAGGCATCACAAAAAATTGGTTGTCTATTCACCAAATGGATATGCATGGCAATAGAGTCCTCTTTGAGAGAGGTCCTTTGAAGTTCACAAAAGCTTTAGGTTGATTGTCAAAGGTTCCAAACGAGAGACTTTTGATTGTTTGCATAGTAGAGCTCTTTTGAGCAAATCATCTGCTCTAGCTGAAATTAACTCCAATATGGAGTTGTGGCACAAAAGGGTTGACAATATAATTCAGAAGGGCCTATAACATGTCTTCTAAGAACGAAGTTGATGCCTAGGTCACAAAATATCGGTTTTGTAATTATTGGCAACGTGGGAAACAAGTGAAAAAATCTTATTATTCTACTGTGTCTCATAAATCTAATGTTCTTGATTTAATGCATGCTGATGTTTGCAGCATGCCCACCGAATCCATGAGGAATGATGCCTATTTTATTTCTTTACTTGCTGAGTGCTAAATTTGGGTTTATTTTTTGCAATCTAAGGGTGAAGCCTCTGCTGCGTTTAAGAAATTTCATGCATTCATGACCATCTGATATGATGAGAGGCCTACATGTTAGCATATACATGATAGGGGTGAGTTCATACGTACTGAATTTGAGAAGTTTTGTGAATTTCATGGGATGAAAAGGGCGCTAACAGTCCCATACTGCCCGATTAGATTTTGTGAATTCATGGCATAAAGAAGGAGCTAACAGTCCCATACTGCCCCTCTTCTAATGATCAGGCCGAAAGGTATAATAGAATGCTATGTGAGAAAGTGAGATGCACATTGTTCACAGCTAATTTCCTTCGAGAATATTCAAGAGAGGCTTCAAAACTTATGGGACTTGTGTGTGTGTGTGTCTATGTATGTACATACATACATGCATACATATGTAGTTTGTATGTATGCGTTTGTGAGAAAGAGTTTAAAAAATGAAACGGAAATAGGTGAGGAAAATGAGATGTGTTTATATGCATGATTTGTTTACAAAGAATGCATGGCTTACCGCTCATAAACGTGAAGGTAAAGCCTGCATTTTCAACAAGTTTGGCACTAAGAGCATCATAGCAGGCAGGGCCCTGGTGCAATCCAGGAGACGCTAAGATGTCCCTCAATACGGACGCTCGAGGCTCTGATGCCGTGCTGCAACTCACTTTGAATCGCAAATGTCTCTTGCTAGCACGCACAGGATATAAGCTCCTGCTACGACCGGGAAGTGCTGATGAAGCTAAAAATAAAGTCTCGGATACCCTGAAGTTGTTCTGACATAATACGCTATCTCGTACAGATGAACGTAGAAAGTCAGAGCTGGCCTTGTTATCTGTGCTACATCCTGTCACGAATGTGGCCATGTTAGCTGTAGCCATCATGCTGGAGCGTTTCTGCTATGGCAACTTCAATTCGACGCCCTCTATTGCAGAATGCAACTTTTTTTCCTTTTTCCCCACAGTTCAAATCCACTGCTGTAAATCTATCAGAAAACTTAAATAAGTCCCTCGCCCGGGGGGATGGTGGCGATCGTGGACCCATTCGATATGACTCTCTCCTCGTCTTTTTTTCTCTGTAAATAAAGGAAGTTCGGCCTTAGCCTACTCTCTCTACTTGAATTAATAAAAAGAAAAGTATAAGAGAAGGGGACTAGTGCCCACGGGATTGTTACACTTATGTGTTCCTCAAGTAGCTTTGATGAGAACCTTTTCTCTATACATGGGCACTTTTTACTCTAGTGCTACTTAGAGGTTTTTTCTCCATGTTACCACATACTTGATACTCTCATATGTGGTGGACTTTGTACTTATAGATATTATTAAGCTCTTACTTCAGTTCAGTTTTATCATCAAAAGAGAGAGCTATTTCGACCATCGGCTTCTTCGTGTGTTTTGCTACTTTTGTGCTCCTTGTGTGTGCTTCTGGTGTGACTCTCGCACTTCTACACACACCCAACAGTAGTATTAGAGAAGGTTTAGCTCCTTCTCAAGTTTTGGTTTTTCGCATCATGACGCGCGCGCACATTTAACAGTGCAAATCGACTTCGGAGCATAGAATTGTGAATTTCAACCGTTAAGAAACATTTCCATCAAGTGCGTTGGGGTTTTACCCCCATTTCGAAGCCATTCGTGCAGTCGGAATCATCAGAGTGACGGTTTGTGAGCTGAAATATCAGCATTCATTTTAGCTTTCGTCGAAGTGAAGATTTTGTCACATTCTTATTCTTTTGTGAAATGGAGGGCAGCAATGACTTGTTTGGCATGCTTCAAGCTGAAGATAAGCTTGATGGGACCAATTATCCGATGTGTTCTTACATGATGAAGCATGTTCTTGTTGATAAACAACTTTGGAACATAGTGGTAGATGTAGATCAAAGACCCCCAGGCTCTTCTATTTCACAGTCTACTATCACAGATGGAGGTTCTTCTTCGAGTACAGTGGTTTCTCCTTCTCCACCTACACAAGAGAAGCTTAGATGGGATGGAAAAGATGCTCAAGCTCATGCATTGATTGCACTTTCTGTGAAGCATCATATAGTTCCACACATTCGATCATGTTCTACATCACGACAGGCATGGGACACTCTTGCTTCTTTGTATGCCGTGTGTAATGAAGCACGTGTTACATACTTGAGGAAGCAACTTGAGGATGTATGTATTGCTGAAAATGAGTCAGTGGATGTGTATGTGACACGCATCAAGGACTTGAAAGAGCAATTGGCAAACATAGATGAGATTATTCCGGATGCATCACTCATTTCTACATTGTTGAAAGGATTACCGCAATCTTTTCAAAGTTTTGCTACTACATTCCGTTTAGTTGCAAAAGGAAATCCTAATATGTATGCATTTGATGAGTTTGTGTCTCTTCTTTTGCAAGAAGAGTAATCTAAAGTGAATAGGAGTGGTTTGATTGAGGGAACGCAAGCATTTGCTATCTCACAAAAGGGGAAAAGCAAGTATGGTTCAGCTTTGGGTTCATCAAAACCAAAGCCTCAACCTTCCTCTTCCACTCATTCCTCTAATGATGGTGATTTGCAAAAGAAGACGATATGAAAATATTGTCAGAAGGTTGGTCATACTATTGATGACTGTAGAAAGCTTGTTAAATGCAATGAAAAGAAGAAGGAATCCGGCATGTCTATTGCTGAAAATTCAGCAAATGTAAAGAATGATGAATCTAACATGGCTCAAGATTTTTGGGCATGTGTTGTTACATGTCATTATGATGCTTCTTTGCATTCTAAATGTATGGTTGTGAGTGAGACTGATGGATTGGTTCTTTGATAGTGGTGCTTCAAAGCACATAACTTCATGCAAAAGATTTTTTGCCTCTTTGAAAGATGCACCCAAAGGAGGACATGTGGTGTGTGCAAACAATGCCTCTTATCCTATCATTGGAGTAGGATAAATTGAGCTTACGGCTACAAATGGAGGTGTGATTCTCTTGAAAAATGCATTGTATGTGCCCGGTATCAAGAAGAACTTAATTTCAGTTCCGTTGATTGTCAAAGCTGGACTTCATGTATACTTTGTTGATGATAAGCGTATGGTTCATGATTTCAACAATGGTGATGTTATCGTGATGTCCGGTACATTATGTAATGGTTTGTATCACATGGATACATACAAGAGGGCTACCTCGAATGCCTTGGTTGCTCATACTTCTTCCATGCCTGAAATGGAGCTTTGGCATGCTCGTTTTGGTCACTTGAACTTCAATAAGTTTGCTCTACTTGCAAAAGAAGGACATGGTTATTGGCTTGCCTACACTTGAGTCCCATTGAAAAGCATGCATGTGAAGTTTGCATTCTTGGAAAAATGCATCGTGCTTCTTTTCCAAAAGATAGTCGTACACATACTACAAGAAAATTGCAGCTTGTTCATAGTGATGTATGTGGTCGCGTCAAGACTCCATCTTTTGAGAAGCATGTATATTTTGTTACCTTCATTGATGATGCTACTTGCCATACATGGGTGTATCATATGAAAGCAAAGAATGAGGTATTTTCTTGCTTCAAAGCATTTTTAGCTATGGCTGAAATTTTTTCTTCCTAAAAGCTTTTGACTCTACGCACGGATCGTGGTGGTGAATACATGTCACATGAGTTTAATGCTTTTCTTCATGAAAGAGGTATTTCACACCAATGTACGGTGCCATATACACCTCAGCAAAATGGTGTTTTCGAGCGTAAAAATAGAACTCTACTTGAAATGGCACGATGTATGGTTAAAGGAAAGCATCTTTTATAAGTTTTGGATGGAAGCCGTCATGTGTGCAAATTATGTATTGAATCGCTGCCCTACAAAAGCATTGAGAGTCATCACTCCTTATGAGGCTTGGAATGGTCATAAGCCTATGGTTAGTCATATGCGTGTGTTTGGTTGTTTGGCATATGCTCTTGTGCCATCACAACAACGTCACAAACTTCATGACAAGGCAAAGAAATGTATATTTGTTGGGTATAGTGCTGAAAGTAAGGGATATCGTTTGTACCATCCATTGATGAACACAATTATTGTGAGTCGAGATGTGGTATTTGCTGAAAATTCAATTTTCCCTCTATTTAAATGTAAAAAACAGCCAACAGATAGCTCACAAGATGTGTTCGATACACTCATGCCTTTGTTCCAAAATGGTGCGCTTGACTATGGGCATGTAGACCAATCAATTGAGGCTCAAAGGCCTGAAAAATTCCTACAAAATAGAGCTAAAAATGTCGAAATAACTTGAACTTTCTAGCCACATATGGCTGAACATTTGTGTCAAAATATGGCTGAAAATGAGCATGAAATTCAGCCCACACATGATGTACATGTTGATGATGTATTGCATAATGAACGCATGTCTATCAAAAGTGCACAAACTATGCCAAAGTGGCTGAAACAAACTTTGCAGGATACCAAATTGAGTGCACCTTTACTTGGTAGAACAAGAAGCTCTCACCATGTATCAAGTAATTTTGGGATTATTCTCTTATTGCTACAGCATGTAATGAAAATCCACTTTCTTTTGAAGATGCATGTGACGATCCACAATGGATGAGTGCTATGCAATGAGAAATGGATTCCATACATAGGAATGGTACTTGGGAGTTATGTGAATTGCCAAAAGGAAAGAATGCCATTGGTACAAAGTGGGTTTATAAGAGTAAGAGGAAATCTTATGGTAGCATTGATCGCTACAAAGCTAGATAGGTTTCCAAAGGATATGTGCAACAATATGGCATTGATTATGTGGAAACATTTGCACCTACTTCATGCATGACTACCATTCATACCGTGGTTGAATTGGATGCCCATCAAGGTTGGAAAGTGCATCAGTTGGACGTAAAAACAGCCTTCATGAATGGTGATTTACAAGAAGAGGTTTATGTGAAGCAACCTCCTGGATTTGCTTTGAAAGGGAAAGAGCATATGGTTTGTCACTTGCATAAAACCTTGTATGGTCTCAAGCAAGCTCTACGTGCATGATATGACAAAATCCATAAGCACTTGATTGCTCTTGGCTTCACATGTAATCCGATTGAAAGCACACTCTATGTACGCAAAAATGGGGCTGATCTTATAGCGCTTGTTCTTTATGTCGATGAAATACTCTTGACTGGGTCATGTGATGCAAAACTTGACATTCTTATGGCTGATTTGTAGCATACTTTTGATGTCACTTATCTTGGTCTTTTGAGCTACTATCTTGGCATCGAGTTTGTATTCATTGAGGGGGGAATTGTTATGCATCAAGCAAAGTATGTTGAAAAACTACTTCAGTGTTTTGACTTTGAGGATTGCAAGCCAGTTTCCACACCAGCTGAGACATGATTCAGGTTCTCAGTTGAGGATTCCAGTGATGCATTTGACACTTCTCTTTATCAGCAAGATGTAGGATGTCTTATATATGCATGCAACACAAGGCCAGATATACAGTATGCAGTTTGCCAGTTGAGTCGATTCATGCACAACCCTGGCGCTAAGCATTGACAAGCGGTGAAACGTGTGTTTAGATATCTCCAAAGCACTTTGAGCTCAGGTCTCTTTTATGGTAGAGATATTTAGCCATGCTTGCATGCTTTTACAGATAGTAATTGGGTTAGTTGTTATGATACTCGCGTGTCCACTAGTGGTAATTGCTTTTTCCTTGGAGACTCATGCATATCTTGGTTGAGTAAGAAGTAGCCTACAGTGGTGACATCGAGTTGTGAAGCTGAGGACAGAGCAGTTTTCACAGCTACAGTGGAGTGTATATGGTTGAGATGTCTATTGATGGATCTTTGCATGGAGATTGATGCTGCTACTCATATTCTCATTGATAGTCAGAGTGCTTTGACTGTTGCACAAAACCCAGTGTTTCATGCACGGACCAAACATATTGAGGTGCATTATCACTATGTGAGAGAGTGCCTTCATGCAGAAGATATTGATTTGGTATATGTGCCTACACAAGATAATGTAGCATACATATTCACCAAAGCTCTTTCACGGGAAAAGTTTGAAGCTTTTCACAAACCTTTAGGCTTATTACCTTGTGGGGGTTGATCTGTCACTCCTTGTATGTGTTCACATCATTTGCTTTAGGGGGGCTTGTTACACTTATGTCTTCCTCGAGTAGCTTTGATGTGAACCTTTTTCCTATACATGGGCACTTTTTACTGTAGTGCTGGCTAGAGGTTTTTTCTCCATGTTACCACATACATGATTCACTCATATGTGGTGGTACTTTGTACTTAGGGATATTATTCATATCTTAATTCAGTTCAGTTTTATCGTCAAAAGAGAGAGCTATTCTAGCCATTGGCTTCTCCTTGTGTCTTTCTGCATTTGTGCTCCTTTGTGTGTGCTTCTTGTGTGTCTCTTGCACTTCTACACACACCCAACATGGATTCCCCAAATCCCACAAAGCAAGGGTAGCTTTTACAGAGTTTAGATGGCATTACAAAGAAAGTTAATCAGCCTCTCATCACCCTCATGTGGGGCCCACTTGGGTTGTTGATCAAAAGGAGCACTTGATGATGCCTGAAGGGGGGGATTTCTTACAGTTAGCAATCCTTTTGCCAAGGAGGAACAACGATTTCTCAATCGACCACTCTTTGGGGGAGTCGCCAAAGTTAAGAGCACATCTTTCCTGCCAGATCTTCCATAGGACCTCCCCTCTCATGGCGTTCCAGAGAGTTGCGGAGCAGCCAATCGCTTCTCCCAGCAGAGCTTGCTTCCAACTGATATGTTTTTGAAGTCGAATTTTCTTTTCGATAATTGCCACAGCCTGTTGGAGTTGGGACAAGTAAAGAAGATGTAAGAAACATCTTCAATGGACCAGTAGCATTGTTTGCACTAGGGAGGTATCCCACAAATTTTGCTAGCCTTAAGGTTGGTCCATATTCCACGACGAAGAATTTGCCATAAGAGGACAGACTTTTTGATTTCTATGAGGGGGTGCCAGATAGCCATGAACTTCATGTCCCATCGAAGTTGTGTCCACGACAGGCACCACTTCTTGTTGAGGTTAACCTGATAATCAATGGTTTCTTTGATGTTCGGGATTTTTGATAGGCAATTACCATTGTGCCATCTGAGACCAAGCGAGCTCAGCGTGTCGTGCCCCATGAGAAGGTGAACTTTAGAGCGGTCCCAGGCGAGACGTCTACTTTGCAAAGTGTTCCATTCTTCATAGGAAATGTTGACGCTAGGGTCAATATCTTGAAAGTTGATCCCTCTTTAGTGTCTTGCTTCCAGAGATGTTTCCATTTTTTGAAGCCTTTGTTCCATAGCCTCTTGGCATTTCGAATGTTCCAAGATTCCATGATCCGGATGCCATGGATCGAAAACCATATAGAGTCGTTTTGTCTAATACCGGCTGCCCACTTCCAATCTTCACTTATTCTTGTGAAGATTTTGACTTTATTCCAACTCTTCCATAGGGAGCACACAAGATTCAAGACTTTTGGGAAGACTGGTGTTGCAGAGCGAAGAAGAGCACAAGGCAGAGAAAAAGACGGGCCCCATTTTTCCGATTTGGACACCTTATTTTTGTATCATAGTCATTTTGTAATATATTTTCCGATGTAAATGCACTAGAGGAGTCCTCTAGATGCATCCCCACAGAAGATTAGTAGCTTACCCATGTAAATTAGTAGGAAATTAGCCTTTTAGTGAATAAAGTGCCGGTCTCTTGTGTGAAAGGACCATTTTTAGGGCACATGTATATAAGTCAATTTGTGACTCTTTGTAGAGACTTTTGGCCATTGTGAGAATCAAGAGCACAAAATTTCGAATTTATGTCTTCTCCTCTCTATATCATCTTCTTTGTGAGCTTGTATGCATGTGTATTGCTTGAAAAGAGTGTTAGGAAGTGTTGTCTATCCATGAAAGTGTTTGTTTGCTATGGTTAAGGTGTGTGTGAAGTGTAGGAAGTGCTGAAGTGTAGGAAGGTCATTCCCATGACTCAGTATTTTGCTCATAATTTGAAGTAGAAGTGTCAAAATTGAGTGAAAATACCACCATTGGATGCGTCTTCTTGAGAGCTTCGAAACGCATATACTATTTACTATATTCCAAGTACGGAGCTGAGAGAAAAGCTCAATTTACTGTTGGTTGCTGCTCCAAGTATCGTGACACCATGATTGACAGTTGAAGCTTGTTTGGATTGGTTTTTTGCCTTGTTTGCACCCTTTGGGAAATTCATTTGCATTGATCATCATTTGAATGCATTTCCTCATACACTCGGATAGGTTTTGATACTCATCGGATTGATAAATAAAGCGTGAATGCCCATTATATGCACTTGAGGGGGATTGAGGTATAGTCTCTTTCTCCACAAGTCCCTAGGATTGTCCTTAGGTACACAACTGGGATCGGGGAAAACAAAAGGGTCAGAATATCAAGATTCTTCCAATTCGGGAATCCCATGAGAGCCAACTCGCTCTTGTTTCTGAAGATCAATTTGGCCCACGAAGCCTCCCTGTTGCACCACGCCTTAATCATCCATTTTGCTGCAAGTTTGTTAGCCATGCACCCAATGTCCAGAATGCCAAGGCCCCCACTATCTCTTTGGCTGGTGCAAACAAAGAGATATGGTGACTTCAATATGGTGGAGGACCCTGTAGACAGATGGAATGGCAAGAGTCGGGTCATCGACAATCGAGAGAAAGAAACATGGGACAAAACCAAACTGCACTTGGATTTGGTCGAATTCAAAGATTCGAATGGCTTTTTGTGGTCTAATCTCCAAGCGGGTGAGGATCTGAGGAAAGCTAGACTGGATAGATGCTACATTGCTTCGAACTTTATTCATCAATGGGGCCGCCCTTCCCTCTCGCAATGCACTGATCTTTCAATCTCTGATCACTACCCGATCGTTATCGCTTTCCAACCTTCCACCAAAATCCGTAAGGCTCCTTGGTTCCATGCATGCACGACCTCCTTCTCTCTCCCCTCCGTCCATCAAGAAATTGTTGAAGTATGGAAGGAGGTGTTCGCCTCTGGCTCATCCCTAGCCAACTGTTGGAGACGTGCGGTCGAAAAGTCGCAACAAATCATGATTGGAACCAGGAAGATGCTTGAGACGGTTTGGCAGGCACATAGAGAAGCTCTATATCATAGACTCTAGAGACTTGAGGAGGAAGTGAACAAAGGAAAAGCTCAATCCCAGAATGGTCTACGAAAAATCAGAGTGCTGCTGAGATACGAGGAAGAAATACAAAGGAAAAAATTTCAAATTTTCTTTAATGAGTGGTGGGTTGGCAAATTCAACAAACCCACCAAAGAGATGTGCCGCATCCTTAAAAGGAAACAAAATAGAGAATCGATCTCCCTATTGCTAGACTCAAATGGCAATATATGCAATATGGAAGAAGATAATTTTGGTATCATTAAAGGGCACTTTATGAGACTCCTGGGGATCTCGACCCCACTCTCCCACCATAGATGGGACTACATGGAAGCCATTTCTCACGTATCCTCTCATAGGATTCCACCAACCTTCGTTCCCTGCTTGATGCCCTGATGCCCTCCCTTGTGGCAAAAGCCCGAGGTCGGACGGGCTCACTAATGAGCTCTTGAAGTCCTTCAAGTTGGTGGTCACGACACCTTTTCGTCTGGTCTGGCAAGAGGCGCTCGAGTTTGGCGCACTTTCGACTTATCTCAACAATGGCATTATCAAGTAAGTACACAAAAAAGGGGAAAATAATGGAATTGAGAACTGGCGTCCGATTACGATGCTCCAAACGGGATATAAGATCATTGCCAAAGTCATAGGCAACAAAATTTCTAGCCATCTTAGAGCGTGGTTAAGCGAAGACCAAAAAGGTTTCGTCAAAGGCAGGTCAATTTTGGAAACCATTATAGATATCTGGGAAGGTGTTGACTTTGCAAATGAGTTAAGACAAGATGTGGTCTTTCTCAAGATCGACTTTGCCCAAGCCTACGACAGGCTGGAATGGGAATATATTATGCAATCGCTTAAAGATCTCGGATGTAGTCAGAAATTCACCAAGATGATCTCAACCCTTCTGGGAAACGCGTCGACTCAAATTAATGCTAATGGCAAACTCTCGAAGGTGATCAAACTTAGAAGATCGTTTAGACAAGGGTGCCCATTGGCTCCTCTTCTCTTTGCCATTGCCATGGAAGGGCTTAGCCGGCTGGTGGATCAACAGGTGGAAGAAGGTAATATCAAAGGCCTCCGATTGCCTCATGACCACGGTCTAATCACCATGAGACTTTTTGATGATGATATGAACATGTTTGTCCATAATGATTGTACCAGCCTGGAGACATTCTAGAGGTGCCTAGATACTTTCTACGAAGCCTCTCGATCCAAAATCAACCATTCTAAGACCGCTTTCACAACTGTTTTCGGGATCCAGCCTAACCTCCTCATCGATCATGGCTATCAATTCATTCCGCAGGGTCAAATTTTCTGGCTTCTTGGGATTCCCTTGGGGTTTGGTATCTCGATGGAGCAGCGGTGGAACTAGGTCCTCGTCCTTTTTAAAAAATAGCCAAAAGATTTGAATTAATATACATGTTTCACCTCATAATGTAGACTCTAGAGGCACAATTTTCATTCCATAAGCATTCAGAGAATACTATGCCATCAACAATGATTAATATAGAAATTATAGGGCAGGAAAACTCTAATATTATGACCCATGCAGAGAGTATCAAAACTATCAAGATTACTCAAGTATATACAAAGTTTACTATATGAAGAGAAGGAATGGACAACACCAATAAAGATAGTTACTCTTGCACAAGCCAAGGCTCAGAAGAACAACTATCTGTCGTCCTTGACAGGCTTTGCTTCTTGTCTGCAGCTTGTTTACTTCTTTCCACCGCCCGCATCACTTGGTCGGCCTTGTCTCCCTTTTAGGCTGGCATTACATTTTGAAGGCCCTGCTTTTAAATCTTCTTTCTCCTCTTCTAGGACATGATGCCTTTCTTTCCATTGCACACATTAAGTGGAGGGAGAAGCGCCTAGAATTCTCAAACAATTGGTTACCTTATCTGATGAAGAATCCTTTGTGTTCTGCCTCCCTTTGAACGAGCTTGGTTGTGATTCTTTTGTTTCCATTCTTCGGGCCCTAGTCCTTTGGTGTTGTCGCCTGATGCGTGCCCCTGCGGGGCTTTGGGTAGAGGGTTGTTCTTTTCTTTATGAGCTTTTTCTTCACTGAGCCGTTTTAGTCTTTGATCTCTTTCTTCTTCTCTTTTTGCTTGATTCCCCCTCCACACGTCCCTCCGCTTGAACTTTGTCGTCCCTGACAGGATTTTTGTGGTGAAGTGCGTATGTTTGTATGACTTTATGCTCTCATAGGTTAGAAGATATTTTTGAAAAGATCTCTGAGTCCATTTCAAAAAATCCTATTAAGAATGCTTCTTCGATTGTCTGCATATATGGACTTGGCAAAAACATAAGTCTAGAGTATATGGCCATGAGTGTTAATTGACTAGGGATAGTAGATAAATAAAAAACTAGAGCATTTGATCCCCGTTTAATTCCGATGAAGTTCAAAAAGGTATACTGCATGTGTTGAAATACCTTTATTACTATGTACGTAGCATACTCAAAATTTTGTTAGTCATCTTGATGGCTAGATCCGATACTGTGGCATATCTGGAGATCCAAAACTCGATGGTTTTCACCATGTACTCTTCGGTTGGTAAGTAATTACGGGGTGGACTTGGTAATAATGGATAGTTTAACCATTGATTATTTAAGCTTCCCTAGCACTGTGCTTCCCAAAATTGTGTCCAAGAGCATCTTCTGGGTACTGGGCAAAAGGAGGGTTTGACTTGAAGTACATACGGTGCCGATTCCCAATGTACTCGTAACGTAGGATTCTTTTCCAAAAATTTCCATCTCCAAATAGAATCTGCTTTGTCAAATTCCTCTTGTGTATAGGTAAATTCTTTCATGTTGAATTGCAGATTGTTGTCTAGTTCTTTATTGGTGGTTCTCTTCATATATTGACGTGTTTCTTCTTTGAGTATCCCATAAGGTATATTGAAAGGCTTCATAATCTGTTCTAGACTCTTGCTCTCAATCTTTGCCTCTCTCATTATTTTAATTACCTATTCTTCAAATTCTTCTGTAAGTTGGGACATCAGTAGTGCCTGCTCATTTCAGCTTAGTTCTGCAATATCCCGATTATGTCTCTCAGTGTGGGTCTTTGTTTCCTCCCTTATCGATGAATGATGCATGGGGGAAGAAAGAGGACGTACCTTAGTCTTCTCAGTAGCCGTTTTGGAGCTTGGAACTACTGGTGTCCGCACGGTTACCTGTTGTTCTATTTGTGCTTTTAATTTATTAATGAGTTCTTCCTTTGCTTTGATTTCTGTGGTGGCTCGTGTGATTGTATCCTTGTTCTTCAAAAGTTCCTCTCCAATGGTAGCAAGTTGATTAGCGTCTTCATTGCATTGTACTAAGTACTGATTCTCTGCCATCTTCCACTTCCTCCTAAATTCATTGGTATCGTCCATATATCTTTTTTCCCATTCCGCTATGATGGCTTGCTCTTTCTTCAGTTGATCTTCATACTTTGCAATTTGATCCTCCAATGTTTTTGTGTTGTTTGCGGTCGTTTCATGTGCTTCGATGGGTTGGTTACATAATATGGCAGTCATAAGCTCTTTATTTCTATTCCTTAAAGTGTCTACTTCCTCCATATATACTTTGATTTGACTGTCAAGCAACTTACTTCGTGCATTCATTCTGACCTTCTCTGCTTCACCAACGTCGTATTTTCTTTGCAGCTCATTAAATTGATCTCAAAGCCGTTGGTTCTTCTCTAGCGAGGCACCTCTGTCTTGGGCTTCTTTGATTTCTGTTTCCTTGGCCAATAGTGCCTGTTGAGCTTGAATTAATTTTGCAGATAAGCTTTCACTTATTACTTGGGATTGATTTTTCTCTCTCATGGCCTTATCATACTCCGCATCTGCTTCACGCATTAAGTGTTGAGTATCCATAGCAGTTTGTATCATTTGTTGCACTACAGGCTTTAGTTGAGCTACATCCACATTCAGCCATGTTTTGGGGATGCTCGGTTCTTCCCCTGTTCGTACGCCTCTTCCTTGTTCCACATGTATGGTTTCATTGTGTGGTTGTCTGATCTGAAGATGTACTTCTCTCTCTCTTTCCTCCTCTTCATTTGTGATTGATTTTGTAGCACTGCTTTGAAAAGTGACATCCAAAGGAGAGGGCTCCGCTACTACCCTGATTGATGTGAAGGGCTCGGGCTCCTCCACCATTTCCTCTACTTTTTCTTCCTTTGGATTCTTGACCAATGCTTCGCCATCTAAGCAAGTCTCTGTGATCTGAACATTTTTTGCTTCATTCATTTTGAATACATGAATGCCATCTTGAGATGCTTCCTGCCTTGTGGTGCCTTTGATAGTGTCATCAGGAATCTGATTGATCTTTGTGCCTTCCACTCCAAAGTCATCGGGTACTTGATTCAATTCCTCCCATTGACCATCATCTTTGGAGTCACTTTTAATGTCTATATTCAGCATAGATGGTTCTTTGTCTTCTAGTGTATCGAACAATGAACCTGAGTTGGCCAACCCCAACTCTCTATATCGATGAACCTTTGTTAGTCGTTTTCATTGTTCGTTGTCTACAATTGTCTGTTGGTAATGATGTCCTTGTACCGGTAGGTTTACCTGACCTTCCATATACTGATGAGTTGCTTCCATTGCCTTTGTTAATTCTTCTTTCGTGATGGGTGGATTGTCTTTGAGCCTTGTTCTTGGAAGTACATGTATTCTTTTTGAAGTTGGAACGGCTTCTTCTACCTACATCATCTCTCGTAGACTTTTGGTACCTCTCATTCACAGTTGAGAGCTGGTTTCAGCTTGTTCTACTATTTTTACTCCCTTCTTTTAGCCATTTCTTTAGAGGAGGGCATCTCTTTCAAATGTTCTCGAATGCCTAAGGCATGATAGATTAGTACTGTTGAGACAACACTTTTGTTCAAGAACTTCTTATGGTTCCACTATTTCTTTGCTTTGAACAGCCGTTCTTGAATATGTGGAGACATGTTAACTTGATTCCCTATCTGTTTGATGGCATCGGACAGCATTTGCACTATGATCTTCTGTGAAGCGGTATATCGATGCATGTTTGGAAAGCACAAGTGTTGGTGAATGAGTCGGACTTACTCTTCTATATCAATGCAGTTGATGTTTGTAAACGTTGGGTCTTAGCCCCTCGGCTTTCCTCTTTCAGAATTGTGTAAGGTCGTCGGATTGGCATATTGTAATTTCATACTTTTCCTATATCGCACGAACCGAAAGGTCGTAGTGAAGTGTTGTATCTTTTTATCAATCAATGAAAAGACATTGCAGTGACTCTCCGGTGACGATGAGCGGAATCGCCAGAATGTCTGTCTGGGCGATTGCGGTCATTGGAGATGCTCTGGTGTATAATTCGTGAAATCCTGAGTAAAGTTAACTCTTACTTTGTTTAATTGCATTGATTTGTGATTAATTCAGTACTGTTAAGTGGCTGATAATAAGTCTGTGCAACGGTGTTGAATAACTCCTGCGTTGCGTACTGTGAAAACTCTAACCAGAATTTTGACAGTAAGCTGTATAAAGGAGTCGATATTGAACATTAACGTACTGCTGATTGGATAAGTTAATTGGGAAAATTAAGTTACAGGGCCTCTGATTTATCAGACCCCTACCACTCCCAAGAACCCGAAAGAACTTAAAAGTGCCTGTGACGGAAAAACCGCACTTTTAACAATTGTATTTTGTGAATTGTATAATGACCCACCTGCCTGTTGCATCTAGGACTCTTGCTTTGCGTACTAATGGATCATGCAAAGCTGGTTGTAGGGTATTCATTACTTGTGTGCATTGCTGGAAGTCCGGCTTGTAGATGGGTAGTTCAAAGTACTTCTGAATTCTTGCTTTCTTCATTATGTCTATAGTGGATGGAAGTTCATGCACGACTTTGAAATCTTGGGACATCACTGGAAACTGATGGTCCGTGTCCATAATCTTAATTGTTACCAAGAACAGATAGTCCCCGTAGGTTGGTCCTCCCGAAACAAGTGACCTTTTGCTTTCGTCACGCTTTGTAGGGGAAATTCCAGCACCTCTTCTTGAATAGTCGCTTCAGAGTCCTCAAAAGCCATCTGCACTTGTAATAAGGAGAACATCAGCTTCTTATAGAATTTTAGTCGTGAGTTATGTGTGTCTCAGTGACATGTTGCTTATTGCATCACTCCGTTTCCCCTTGCTCAAGTAAGATCTCTTACCACACATCTTTTCATTTATATTCCTGAAAGAAAACAAGAGTTAGTTGAGCCGAAACATTTATTTATTTACATAGTAAGTTCATTCCTATGGAAGTAGAATCTAGGATCCATTCCCAAGTGGGAAATGTGCACCACTAGTTTTGTTAAACATATTATGTGCCAAATGCATGGCATCGTAATGTGGCCCTGGCATGCATACTTTAGGTGCATTGGACTCTTCATGAGTGCAAATGGAATATTGTTGACTCGGTTGTTCCTGTCCTTGCTGCCTCTTGGGTTGCCATATCTAGTTTGTAGTTGTTGATTGAAGCCTCTGCTTCCCTCGGGTTTGTCGTTCTCTGAACCTTGAATCCTTCTTCCTTGAAGCCTGATTGGGTGATGTCGTGTTCTTCTTGTACCTTTGATGATTCCGTTTGGATGTCTCCACTTTGCTTTGTTGGCATAATATCTCATCGAGCTTGTCTAGTTCTTGGTTCGCAGTCTCTCTGACCTTTTTTGGAATCCACATATGCTGCCATGTTTTCTGGGCTTCTACTAATGATTTTGGGAGCCATACTTTTAGAAATCTTTTTGGTCCTGATTGTGAAGAGAAATTCTTGTTTTTCCTTGCCTTAATGGTGTGAGTGATCTACTTCGGTGTTGAATTCTCTGATTCCCTCATTCGATCCTTGCGAATCCAGTGTAGATTAGTGTGTCTTGATTGTGGTAATTGCGTAGTAGACTTCCATGTTGATGTTCTTCCCTTGTTGTAAGTGATTTTAGGAGCATTGTCTTCACATTCTCTCTTGGATTCCAGTTGCATGGGGAATGAAGGTACATCACCAAGTGACTCATTCATCTTTGTTGGTAATTCTATCTTAGGGTATTCTTTGGGTATGCTCTTGATTGATTCATTTTCTTCTTCTCGTGTTTCTTTCTCATGCTTGATGACTTCATGCATATGAGGAGATCTTTCTTCTAGCAGGCTAAACATTTCCTTATGCCCTATTTTGGCTGAGATGTATCCTTGAGCTAAATGAATGCTCACTTCATTCTCAATAATCCAATCTTGCCCTGGGATCAGGTTTTCTATTAAATCCTCATTTTTACATACCAAAGCTCGTTGCTCCATAGTAGAATTTCCTAGGTGGAGGGATATTATGGCTTCTCCAATACACTCTATGACTTGGCCCCCAACGCCTATCATATGAGCTTTAGTTGGTTTTAGGGTCATCTGAAGACGCGTGATAACCGTTAGTCGTATGCAGCTGAGTGCTGCTCCTGAGTCTATCAATGCATCCTATCAACTGGTACTCGGTAGTTCCAATCCCTAGGTTTAAATATGGTTGGGATATGCTGAGTTTATTGGTGTTCGCTTGGTGAACTTGGTAGTTATCCATGGGAATTGGTTCTTCTCCTTGTAAATATTGCTCATCCCTTTTCTTTATCCACTCTTTTCGTCTCTTGATATGCTCTAAGGCTTCTTGACTTGCTTCTTCTCTAATTCTTTCTTCTTCTTTTTTTCGGTTTTGAGCACCTACGAATCGTGCCAACATTTGATCTGTCAATGGTTCCATATATCGCTTTACTTGACAACCACTTATGTAATTAGGAAGTATATCTCCATCCAATGTAGCTAGGTTGACTGCCCCACTCGTTGAAATTCTATTGATTAATAGGGGTCCATATCTGCGTTTCTATAGCTTCTTGGCATGTTGTTTCAAAGTATACACCAGGACTAAATCTCCTTCTTTTAGGCCTTTATCTTTGATGTGCGCATCATAATATGCTTTTTGTCTCCTTGTTGCAGCATAAATTCCCGCAACAGCTTGTAGTCTTGTTTCCTATAGCTTCTCAATTTGTTCGACTTGCTTGGAAAACTCATGTCCTATCCATTCATACTATTGTGCTACTCTTAAAGTAGGCACCAAAAAATCGATTGGTTGGATTGCATTTTGGCCATAATCTAGGTTAAAAGGAGTAGTTCCAATGGCTATTTTGTAAGCCACACGGAAGGCCCAAATTGCATGATGCAATTGTTTGTCCCAATCTGACCTTCCACTATTGACTATCTTTGTCAATATAGTGCATAACACTTTATTGGAACTTTCTGCTTGACCGTTGGCTTGGGGATGATCCTTAGGCATATCAGGCCAATAGACTCCTAATCGTTTCAATTCTCTTAGAGTTCCATGAGTTCCTTGTGCTTTCTCCATTTGTTTATGTGCACTTGTTCAATCAAGTTCTTCTGTTTGTCCTCTTCTACACATCTAGACATTACGTCGTTGGGTTCTTTATAGTACACACTTCCAGCTACAATGTGTAAGTTACACGATTGCCAAATTTCCTTTCTAATATCTTTGTTAATTGAGTGTTGTGGTCCATGAGTGAGTATTTGAATTAGCTTTTCTGCCCACTTTGGACATACTTCCAAATTGAACAGGTAAGTGTTTGGCAATTTGTCGTGTACTCCGCTAGGTGGTTCTCCATGTGTTAACCTAGAGAGATGATCAACTCTCACATGGGTATTTCCTTTTTTTACAATCACTTCAAAATCAAACACCATTTATAACAGAAACCATCTCATTAGTCTTCCCGTGTTACAAGGCTTATTGACTAAGTACAATAAGGCTTGATGATCTATGAAAAACTTGAACTTCTTGGCTAAAAGGTAGTGTGTGAATTTCTTTACAGATGACAGATGAGCAGGTTTATGCATTGCCCAGGAGTCACGCATTGGAAGGCGGTTAAGCGCATCTTTCGCTACTTGAGTGGTACTTGGCTACTTGGGTTGTTTTATCCCAAGGGGGGATCACTACCGCCAGATTTGCATGCTTTTTCTGACTCAGATTGGGCTAGTTGCTATGACACTCGTGTGTCCACCAGTGGTTTTTGCTTCATGCTTGGTAGCTCATGTATATCTTGGTTGAGCAAGAAGCAGCCTACTGTGGCCACTTCTAGTTGTGAGGCTGAGTATAGGGCAGCTTTCACAGCGACTGTTGAGTGTGTGTGGCTTAGACGCCTTATGGCTGATTTGGGTGTTGGCCAGTCTTCTGCCACCTTCTTCACTAACAGACAGAGCGCATTGGCAGTTGCGAGGAACCCTGTGTTCCATGCTCGCACTAAGCACATTGAGGTGCACTATCACTATGTCAGGGAGAGGTTCTCTGCTGGGGAGATCAGCTTGGCATATGTGCCCACGCAAGAGAACATTGCAGACCTTTTCACGAAGGCTCTTCTTAGGGAGAAATTTGAAGCTTTCCGCAAAGCTTTGGGCTTACTTCCTTTTGTGGATTGATTTCCACATAGCTTGGCACTTCCTTATACATGAGTGCCAGCTCCTTGTTCATCGCATCACTCCCAGGGGGGATTTGTTGATATATTTTGGTAGTGATGTGTGTGAACACACTAGGACCACCGGGGCACTTTTTTCCCTCTTTAGGAGGTTTTTTTCCCCCGGCTTGTATATACGCCTATTGCCCTAATGGGCTACTTATCTTTGTACATTCTCTAGTAATACATTCAGTATTGTGTGTTTGTGCTCCAAGCTTCTTCTTCTTCCTTGTGCTGTTCGCGTGCTTCTGCAGACGTCTAACTCCAACAAATATGTGTACTCTACACCAGGGGAAAGGCCATATTTAAGACCTGTATCCCTATCCACAAAGGAGCTTTTATACTCCGTGCCTTAATTATTGTAGGCCTGGGAGCACGAGAGTCACAATACATATTTAACATTTGAATTTCATGTTTTAGCAGCCAAAAATGATTTTCTAAAATCAAATGGCTTAAAAGGATGCCATCTTGAGATAATTTCAGTAAAGCTTGGCCTCCTTGGGTAGATATTAACTAATGACTTAAATCCAACAATTCAGAAATCTCAGTTTTGGCTAAAACTGATTGAGGAGCATATACCTAGATGCATTATGTGTGCATGTGTATGCATTATGTGTGCATGTGTGTATGCAACATTATGTGTGTATGTGTGTGTATTTGTGTGTGTGTTTGTGTGTGTGTGTGTCTATGCGTATGTGTGTGTGTGTGTGTGTCTATGTGTGTATATGTGTGTGTGTATGCATATGTATGTGTGTGTGTATGCATATGTATGTGTGTGTGTGCATACCTGGCTTCAACGAGATCTCTCTCTCTCTCTCTCTCTCTCCGCCAGGAGAAATTGAACCTTTTTTTAACATTCCAGAGCGTCGCTTTTGATATGATACAGAGCGTCGTGAGATATGATCCGTGCAAAACTGCCTTCAGAAAAGGTGTGTTGCTATCTTGAAATTTTTCCTAAATTATAGGAACACTTTTCCAACTTGGCATTGACTTCAAATATGCTTTATTCACGACTATGGCTGATGTGGAAAACATAATAAATCACTCTAAGAATATAATGAACTTTAATAAAGAGTTCAACCTATAATAATACTTTGAAAGGATGGTGTGGACTTGCATATTCCAACACTCTCTATATGTGTGTGTATGCATATATGTGTGTGTATGTGTGTATGTGTGTGTATATGTGTCTGTATGTGTGTATGCATGTGTATGTGTGTGTATGCATCATTATGTGTGTATGTGTCTATGTGTGTGTATATGTGTGTGTATGTGTGTCTATGTGTATGTGTGTGTATCTATGAGTGTGTATGGTTTATGTGTGTGTATGTGTCTATGTGTGTGTATGTGACTCCAGGTCTACAACGACATATTTCTGTGTTAATTGACCGAGTACTCACCTCAGCTGCAACCCAAAACATTTTGGAAAAATTAGATACATTGTCATGAAGTATTACTTCATATGAGAAATGCTTGAAGCTATTAAAAAAGTCAAATTGTGCTATGCACCAACTCACTATAAATGAGTTGAGACTCTCCAAAACATGGAAAAAGAAAAGTTCTTGTTCCTGAGTTACATGCATATGGATGATCCACAGCATTGTTGTCCCCAAGTCTATCTTTTGAAAATCATACCTAGAGGATGGAATATTTACAGATCAGTTGAATAGTTTAGTTAAGTATATGAGAAAGCACATGAGAATCGAAATTTCAAGGTCAATAATTTTTCAAAACGGAATATTAAACTATAATATTTATGGCATCAACATGAATTTGACAATATATCTACTCTCTGCTATACAATTGCAATAAAAATGCATGATTTCTTCAAGTTTAAAATAGTATTTTATGAACTAAAGAAAAAAAAAGGGGTTGACAAACATTTTGATGATGGTACGTAACTCTATCATGGTCTTAACTGGTAACATTCCAAGTGTGAAACAGTGAAGATGTCTCTGAATCTACAGTGCTACCCTTACTGGATCAGTTTTCCTCTTTATTGTGTTCGAAGAAATGGCAAGAATGGATTTGTGATCTATGCCTTTCAAAGATGTGCTGGAGCATCTTAGAAGGGTCTCCTAGAAAATGAGAAGGGAAAACAAATCATGATGATCGAACTTCCCATAGTTTTCTTTGTTTTGTCTTACCTCAAAAACCAATTATGTTTTAACAACATTACATTAAAATCAAAACTATAAGAAGAGATCCTAATTGTCAAAGATTACCTTTAGCAATTCAATGGGATTACTCTTTGTTGGTGCAGACTGGCGAAATGCATAACTATAAGCTGGTTCAATCAATGATGTCATGGCCAGTACACCAATAGGCTCTAAACCAAGGCCAGGACTCTACGGATTCTTTAATTTCCAGTCTGCCTCTTCGATTTTCTCCAAAACTTCATAATTGAATTGTATTACATGATTATCTATTCATGTTTGAACAGAACCATCATATGCTAAATACACTTCCCTTAACTCATACATACATTTTCGAAAAAGTTCTCCAGGCCCCTCAGCTCCATACCCTTTTCTAGGTTTTCGGGTAGACAGTAAATGATAAAGGAATTCTTTGGAGGTTAAAGCATATAAAAAGCAAGAATGAATTATTGCCAAACCATCATGAAAGTCAGAAAACAACAACTCCTCTCCGTTTACAGACTGTAAACCTAAGCATGCACACTGTTGTATCAAGTTTGACAATGATCCTTTGCTTCCAGCCCTTATCATTGCCATCATGGAATTGGATGGACAGCTATGCCTCTCAACAACGGTTGGTATTGCTGATCTTTTAGCACTGATTTCTTCAACTAAGCTAAGAAAATTTTCTTGGTAACCATAGTCAAGGATATCATTATGGCATGGATTGATAAAAGTTCTTGGAATGAGTTCCTCTTTTCCTGACAGGACTAATCGAATCTACCTTTCCAAAGTGAGAACTCTCTGAGAAGACAATCTGCCATGATCTACAGCAATATGAACTTCTTCAAGAAGTTTTTTATGTGTTCTGATTTCATCTGTTAAGTACATGTCTTTCAAGCCAATATTGAACCCTGTTTGGAAAAGGCTTTCATGCAGAACATCATTTTGAAGGCATGTTAGGAACTGAAGAGTAGTTTCAGTCCCTTTTTGATAGCAAAGACTTGGGACAATTCCCGTATGGCAATCTGTTAACCATTTATTGCCAACGGGACACTGCATTATCTTGCTGTCATGCACAACTACACTGCCTAAATATGTGTACTCTACACCAGGGGGAAAGGTCATATTTAAGACATGTATCCCTATCCACAAAGGAGCTTTTATACCCAGTGCCTTAATTATTGTAGGCCTGGGAGCAGGAGAGTCACAATACATATTTAACATTTGAGTTTCATGTTTTAGTAGCCAAAAATGATTTTCTAAAATCAAATGGCTTGAAAGGATGCCATCCTGAGATAATTTCAATAAAGCTTGGCCTCCTTGGGTAGATATTAACTGATGACTTAAATCCAACAATTCAGAAATCTCAGCCTTGGCTAAAACTGATTGAGGAGCATATACCTGGATGCATTATGTGTGCATGTGTATGCATTATGTGTGCATGTGTATGCATTATGTGTGCATGTGTATGCATTATGTGTATATGTGTGTATGCAACATTATGTGTGTATGTGTGTATATGTGTGTGTATTTGTGTGTGTATGTGTGTGTGTCTATGTGTATGTGTGTGTGTGTCTATGTGTGTGTGTATGCATATGTATGTGTGTGTAAGTGTGTGTGTGTGCATACCTAGCTTCAACGAGATGCATCTCTCTCTCTCTCTCTCTCTCTCTCTCTCTCTCTCTTCTTGCTCTCGCGTGTTAATCCCAGCACAAATGTGCCGCCGAGAGAAATCGAACTTTTTTTGAACATTCCAGAGCGTCGCTTATGCGACACTCTCGAACACAGGATGTCGCATATGCGACACTATCCAGTTTGCCAACGTCACAAATAGCGTCGCTAATTAGAGATGTTATTTGCAACGCACATATTTAGCGTCGCATAAGCGATGCAGACATCACTTATACGACGTTGCCCCGTAAAAAAAAATATCCAAAAATAGCACCGTCGCTTATGTGACGCTAACATTGCATAAGCAGCGGTGCTCGTTTTTTTTTCAATTCGGAGGCGTCGCTACGCCCCCTTATTTCTTGTAGTGGTATATATGTATGTGTGTGTCTCTATGTGTGTGTGTCTATGTGTGTGTGTATGTGTATGTGTGTGTCTCTATGTGTGTGTACGTATATGTGGGTGTACGTATCTATGTGTGTGTCTCTGTGTGTGTGTATGTATATGTGAGTGTATGTATCTATGTGTCTGATTTTATGTGTATATGTGTGTATGTTTGTGTGTATGCATGTATATGTGTGTGTATGTGCGCGTCTCTATGTGTGTGTATGTGTATATGTGTCTCTATGTGTGTGTAAAGTGGGTGTATGTATATGTGTGTGTATGTATACGTGTGTATGTGGCAAATATCTATATGTGTATGTGTGTGTATGTGTATGTGCGGGTTTTTCATGATGATGCGCAGAAGCTCTTCTTCTAGTAGATCTACACAACAAGTCTTTGCTGCCGCACATGACAACTCCACCCTTTGTAACCTGTCAACAGTCTGGCTTTACCGCATTTGTCTCTTCTTCACATTACCCTGTCATCATAACACAGTCGTGCACGTTCTATATAGGTCCAAGACTGCTCATGAGGACATGTCTACATGCCACAAGAGTAGCAATGGCATATGACAAGTGAGCCAGCACTATGCCACACTCATTAGGCTTCAGGCACTAGCTAGCGAATGAGCCACTGACAGCCAAAAGCGCGGTCATTTTTGCTTGCGCAACAGCACGATCACAAGATTTAACTTGCTTTATCCTGTTGGCTCAAAGCTCATGGTAGGAGCTGCAATGACTACGTCCATAGCCTTTACGACCATGCATTCTAGCTCACTGTGTCAAAGGCTACCTGCATAATCCTTGCATGATGCATCCCCTCAACTAATAGCAACAACCTCTCAATACTCTCTCCAAAAGAGAGAGAGAGAAAATAAATATCTCTCAGGCGAAGCATACCTCTTTGCGCACAGGGGCAAGAAGCCTGTTCTCTTGCATAAGCAAAAGAGAAATAGGAGAACTTTGCATTTATAGCGCTACTACAACAACTTCACTCTCTCACATGATCTACGTTCCCAACAAAATGAAATTTTGTATTGCACATAGGTGAGTTTCCACAGCTTCCACCCCATTGTATAGTGGATAGTGAAAGAAAGATTGACAAACCTTTTTGGCACAAGTCAACCTCTTGTCTCAATAGAGAAAGAGTACCTCAGAAGAAGTAGGAAAGAGATTGAGGTGGAGGTCTAGAGTTCAATCCTTGAACTGGACATGTAATGGCTTTGCCATGCAAACCAGTTGAAATCAGTTGTAATCTTGTCTAACCCTTGCTTTGCGGGATAGGGGGATACCACGAATACTATGCCCATTCATCTGTAGAGTTATTCTTTCAAAATTAAAGCTCGAGAGAGTAGGCGCTTACCAAACCTCCATTTAAAAAAAATTGAAATGGAATGAAACAAGTAGCGCTACATTGTGAAATTACTCTCTCACACACAAAGAGAGTGTCAAAAAATATAGGGAGATGGAGAAGTCACACATTTGCGCCATCAACCTTGCAACAAGTCCACATGATCTCTTCATTTGATGTCACACCATGGCTCCATATGATCTCTTCATTTGATGTAGACAAATCAACATCATCAATGATGTTATCTACTATGAGCTGAAGAGAGCACACAATTGCCTTCAACTTTTCTGATCTCAAAACTCATGTATTTCTCTTGTTTCTTGTGAGCTCATTTATAATGTAATGCTACAACTCACTTGTATCTTAAGTCATTGAAGGAAATCTCAATCACTACTTTTGCATTTCACATAAGACACTGTTTTTTATGGCTACAACCTTTTGAAGCAACTCCAAGGAAGATAGTTGTATATTTTGAAGCACCTCAACAATTTTTCCTCCCTCCATTGTTGACACATAATCTTGACATTCAATGCCCCTTATTGTAAATCCATACTTAAAACCTTATTTAGGACAAACCTATTGGCCTTCCTTGTGCGCTATTGCAACCTCTCATCAAGGCATTATTTTTATATTTGGCAAGGATTTGGCAAGGATATCAAACCTCAATTTTTGCACAAATTGGCACCAAGTGACCTCCATTTTCGTAAATGCCAAGCAATATAAGAAGGCTCTTTTGCATTTGATTGGGTAGACTAATCTAAGACACCCAAAGGTATTATGTGCATATTGGGATAATCTAAACCCCCCCTCCGATCTATGGTGTTGACTCCATGAGTTCTATATTCTTCAAGGTCTACATCATGTCCACCATTTTCAATGTGACTTCATCGGTTATGTTGCGCTTGCCATCGTCCACACCTATGGTCATGCCCAAAGATGAAAGGTTGAGTGGCACAAATTATAATTTGTGGAAGGAAGCCATAGAAGTTGAGCCTGACATGTATAGCAATCCCACTACATGGAACATTTGGAATGTTAAGGATAAGCGAGCCCTAGGAAAACCATTATTAGCTTGTGATGGGTCAACAAAGGGAAATATTACTTCTTGCAAATTAACTTCTCATGAAACTTGGAGGACACTTCAAGATTTGTATGAAGATAAGAATCCCTCAAGAATTTATGCCCTATAAGAAAAATTTCATAATCAAGAAATTAAGCCCTAGAATCCGACCACTAAGGTCATTGCCACTTTTGAAGATTATCCATGCAAACTCTCATTGTGTGGCAAGCAATTGTCGAGCGAAGATATGGCTATTAGGCTTCTAAAGAAACTCCCTAAAGCCATATGAGACATTTGTAACAAACTTCTATAATCAAGGTCAAGTCTTGAATTGGGAAGAGGTACAAAGACTTCTACTCTTTCACAAATCGCATGCAAAATCGTCAACATCTCAAGATGCAACTATGAATACTAAGAGATCCTTCAACAAGCCTAAACACTCTACCCATCAATCTAGCAAGGCTCCAACATCTCGTCCAAGAAGTTTACACGTTAATATTGTGAGAAATCAAGGTATATTGAGAAGCTCTATTCTAAGAAGAAGAAGAAGAATTATAAATCATCCACATCCAAGAATCAATCTAAGTATTTTATGCATAGATCTCATTGTTCGAGTGAATATCTCTTCATCTTAATAGAAGACAATGCTTTTGTCACTTCTAGCTCATCACAAGAATGGATATTTGATAGTGGAGCAACCTCCCACATGTGCAAATTATGAATCACAAAGTAAAGGAAAAGTGCAAATTATGAATCACAAAGGAGAATGCAAATCCTTATCAAATGTAGTAGATAAATCAACTCTCTACGCTTGATTTTCTATATCATTGGACTTAAATATTTGGATGGCTAGTGTTAGTTTTGAATAGGGAAAGGAAAAGAACATGTATATAAAATATATACATGTGTATGAGTGTTGTTTAAAAAACATATACATGAATTACAAGAGCATGATGTGCACACTTATCATGAAGACCTTAAAGTAATGACTTTAAGTGTTGTGCACACTCTCGAATGGTGAGTGATTTCTTGTGATCAGTGACAAGTGAAGAAGTGGCTATGATTGAGCTATCTTGGATATCCACATTTGAGTGGTCCTAGGGTTTTGTTAATGTGGTTGTGTTTCCCTAGTTGTGTGAGACATTCTTTGTTTATGTGACCCTAGGTTCTTTGACTTCTTTGGGTTCATTATAGATTGATCCTTAAGGATAGATTTGGGAACCCAAAATATTGGATGAGCTTTGACTAGCTCTAATGATCTCATGTATCCAGATTTTATCCATTGCAAGGCGTGCCTCATTTTTTGTTGGTGTGTATACTCGAAGTGGCTTTTTGATTGAGACTTGTTTCTTCTTGTGAATATGAGAAAAATCCTTAGATGGTGTTATATGTTTCCTGGGCACCCTTTTTTTTTAGATTCTTATGTGGCCATATGAAGCTTAGGTAGCCAACATTGTTTACCACTTGAGTGTTGGGTCATCCTAGGCTCCTTATTCACTGTTGTACTTGTCTATCTTTTTTTTCTCATTATGTTGATTGATAGGTGTCAGTTTCAGTGTTAGTTTATTGTCAAAGGAGGACTCAATAATCTTTGTATTATTTTTTTGGATCAAGTTATTAACAATACAAGAAGTAAAAAAGGGTACTAGGATGCCTTTTCCTTCCCATTTGACGATCAATGTGCCATTGGATATGTTTAAATCTATTGATTTGTCAAAGAGCCAATCTTAGCTAAGTATCACTTGTTCAAACAGTTCACTATCCTTGCACACTAATAATCTTACATTTTACCTAGGCCTTGCCTAGATGCATGGGAAGTGTGACTTCACCAATGCATGGGGTTTTTGTTCCTCCTAATCTTATTAGGTAGGATTTGATTGCTTTAATTTTGGCCTTTAGAGTTTCGATGAGAGAAAACTTGATTATATTAGCTATGGTCCTTGTGTTAATGAGAAATTTTACCATGTTTTTAGGAGATTTCCCTAATTCAACAACTATTTGAGGTCTTTTGTCTTTGATTGGCTTGGCATTGTAATCACCTATCACATAACCATGGAAATGCCTTTTGGTTAAAAGGAATCACTCCATTGGGATTTCTTGAGGTATAGTAAGGTGCATATTATCATCTTCTAGCTTCAAGAGCAATCATTTTTTGTAGTTACACTCTAAGGCTTTTTCTCGAGCATGTGCTTTGATGCATTATTCATGTTCTTTCCTATATTGTAGCCACTTGTGATTATCCTAAGATATTTATAGCAAGGGATTTTGACTTGACCACCACTATTATAATTAGGAAAAATATCCCCTTCTAGTGTGGCTAAGTGAATGACACCACTAAGCAAGATACAATGAATCACATAGGGTCCATGCCCTCATTTCTACAACCTTTTAGTGTGTTGCTTTCAAGGTGTAGGCAAGTACAAGGTCTCCTTCTTATAACATTCTATCATTCGTGTGGGCATTGAAACATGCTTTTTGTCTCTTCTTATGAGCATAGATGCACATTTCAGCCCTAAGGCACGTCTCTTGAAGTGCATCAACTATCTTGATGGGGAGTCCAAATGTTGTAACTACTTGCTAAAATAAGAACTTTGTGGTTGTTTAAGCATCAACCTTTGTAGTGGCATATGTCTCTGCCCACTTAATAAGATAACTTGTTGCTAAAAATGTATTTTTTGTGAGAGCCTTTGGCAGATGGAGTAATTGGAGCAACAAATTATATCCCCCATTTTGCAAATGCACATCATATCAACATTGGTCATAAAGGCATCCGATCCCAATTAAATGAGCATTTAGCTCTTTGGCAAGTATCACACCAACATAGACCAACAAATATCCATTGAACTATCCAAATAATAAGAGCATAGTCTTGAATTCTTTGATTGGGTATGGCCATATCTATAGGCTAAGTCCCATATTTTAAAAAGTTTGCTATGTTCTTAGTCCACTAAGGGCATATAGATACATAGTACAAAATAACATGCTTTTTTGTGGGAATGACTTGGCACATGGAACAAACACTAACATAGTACATGTATTATTCATTCCATGTGTGGCCAATAGATGCCATTTCTTTGCATATTGTACAAGGCCGTTAATAATGGGTGATTCCTACCAAAGGCATGCACATGAGCTTTCGATAATATCATTTAAATGCTGATTTTTTGGTACACAAAAGGAAAGGATTCCATTTTCTTCACAAAGATAAAAACAACCAATGTTAATGTGCAAATTCTTGCTATTTATCACTTCTTCCTTTGTGAACTACACATAAGGTGAACTAGGCCAAATGACAAGATAGGTGCACATGGCTAAGTGCATTTGGGTATCACTTTGACATTGAGCGAGTAAGTGTCTAGTAAGTCACCATTTATTGCTTCATTAGGTCAGCACTTTTGATTCTTGATAAATTTTCAACTCTCATACTACCATTTTTTATGAACATTTCATAATCATATTTCATGAGGAGAAGGAACCACCGTACTAAACTCCCTATAGCAAAAGGCTTATTGACAAGGTATAGGTGGCTTGATGGTCTACAAAGATCTTAATTTTTGTGCCAGTAAATAGTGTTTGAACTTCTTTATTGCATACACCATGCTTGGTCCCTCTCTTTTGGTAGTCATAGAATTTCTCTCAATAGGGATATGTTGTCTACTAGCATATGAAATAGGGAACTCCATGTTGTCCTTATGAGTAGGTTATTCTAAGATGAAACCAGTGGCAAAATTGGAAGCATATACACGGATATGGAAAGATTTGTTCTAATCTAGGGCCTCTAAAATCGGTGCTAGTATGAGAGGTCTTTTTGAGCTCTTAGAAAAGGTTTTCGCACTCTTCCATCCATTCAAAATTCTTTAGAAGTCCATAGGTTAGCTTTGAAATGGTTGCATACATGTGTATGGATCTCTTGTAATACAAGTAAGGTCCCATAGATACTTGAATTTCTTTTGCATTCCCATGTTCATGGCAGGTCAACTATCACTCTTACTTTTTATTCATTTGTGGATATGTCAATTTTTTAGAAGATGTCAAGGATTTTACCTTGGTGGACCATGACAACACACTTTCTAGATTTAAGCACACTCTATATAGGTGGCATTTGTAAAAAATATCCTTAATTTTTGGAACATATTCTTTTCTTTCATCTAATTATGCATATAAGTTACCAAGAGATACTTCTAGGCATTTTGGAAGAAGTTTCTTGAAGATATGGCACATTAGTCTTTGAAAAGTAGCTTGGGCATATGCCCAATTTCATTGAAAAGGTGGTCTTATGTTGATCCTCTGGTGCAATATGCACTTGATTGTAACCAAAGAAACCATGTAAGAAGTTGTAAACTTCTTTTTCCTTGGGAAAACCAATATAGGTGAAACCCATTATGTATGCTTGATTTCATAAATGAAACCTAAAGCTAATATTTTATCAATATCTTCTTTGATTTTAGAAGAGTAGGTCTCATTGTATGTGTGTGGCCTTTGTTTTGATGGTTGAGCATCTAGTGCCATAAGTATCCGATGAATACATATTTCTAGATTGTCTTTTTAAGTCCTTGTATGTCCAAGTGAAGATATTTCAATATTCTCATAAGAGGTGTATGAGATCTTCCTGAAAAACTTGACAAAATCATTTGTAATGTATGAACACCTTTCTTCAGCATCTTCTACTATTATGCCCACTTTCTTAGTGTCTTCTTTGTTATCATAACTCTCTTCTCTAATCTTTTCTCGTTTCGGCAATGAAGCAAATATTTTGCATTCTTCAACTTGAAATTTCTCAAAATTCTTGGGAACTTCAAAAATCTACTATCTTTGTTGACTTATAGCTAGGGACACTAGCTCGTTCATTCTCAGCATCATGTTCATGGACTTGAAAAATAGCACATGGTAGTCATTAATGTTTGATTTTACATCAATAGCTTGGTGTGGAATTAATTTTTTAGGTCTCAATAGTTCCACCACTAGATTCACAACACTCACCATAAAAAAATCCAAGTCATAGCCATATTTGTCACAATGATGTGTTAGCATTTCATATCTATCACAACTATCATGAAACTAAAGATATGAGTCCAATTGAAAGGATCAAATTCATCCTCTCTCAAATTAGAGATAGGTATATACTCTGGATATGCAATTGATCTTTTTCAATGGTTTACTTAGTTCTTATTGTCATGCTTGACACAACCAAAGACATGTGTCTTCATGCATCCATGATGATTGACTTGAATTTGAGCTCTTTACATAGCTTTTTTCCTCAGCATGTTTTGCCATTAGAAAGGTGGCACATATATGTACACATTAGTCTGTAAAATTAATCTTTGTTGTTGTGCCTTGATGCTTGAAATAAATCACATTACTTCTCCAGTCTTGAACCACTTTCATTTTCCTTTAGGAATGGTCTTTCTAAGAGAAATTCATAGTTGATTGCTTTTCCAAATTCACAAATGACAATAGTGTGTTTGAATTCAAAACCACATGTAGTCAAGATAATATTTTCAAGAAGACCCAATGGTCTTTCCGTTTGTTTGTTAGCTAACTATAAACACATATGAGTAGGTTGTAAGGTTGGATTACCCCATTTCTCCCATGGTTCCTTAGTAGCAATGGATACTCTTGCGCCCTACAATAGCTTTAGTAATCACACCATTATAACTAATTGGTAAAAGAGTATTCCCCTCACCTTCACTACAATATCCAATCTTATCAAGAGGAATATCATGAATGTGTGAATCTATATCTTTGTCTTGTCCTTCGGAATTGTGGCTTACCTTCAAACTTTTAGTCTTTTTGCATTTAGAAGCTTCTTCATAGTCTCTAAGATATTGTGGTAGAGATTGAAAAATGGATTTTCACATCATTCCACGACATTGGATTTATAGGCTCTTTAAGAAGTAAGTCATTTTTCATCGATTCATCACATGTTTAGAACTCTTGAGAGAGGAGATTTGTGTTGTGCATGGGACTCCTATTCGGGCTCCAAAATTCCCTCCCAAAAGTTCACCTTGCCAATAAACCTCTATGTCCTATATGATAATATCCTCTTGTGGAAGTAGATCATTAATTTGGATGGAGTTTGGTTAGATTGAAGTCTCTTGAGGTTTAGGGACTCACTCTTTTTGTTGCTACACTTTTTGGAATTATTCATCGAGCATTTGTGTTGGAACAAAAATGTTAGGAGCTTATTCTAGCAACTTTTGGGCTACCTCTATCATCTCTTTGTACATGACTAGACATTTCTTTCTAAGTCCCCTCATGGGTGGCATTTGTCATGCTTCTCTATAGTTGGTACAACTCTAATTCTATCATGATAGGCTCTAAATAGTACTTCTAAGTCTATAGTTAGAGGGTGAGCCAAGACCAATCTAGGTTGAGGCCATGGATTTTTGTGTGATAGTGTCTATGTACTATGCTTTGATTTCAAAGCTTGATTTTGTTTTTCCTCCTTTGTGAGCTCTTCTTGCTTCTGCTTGAGGGAATCCTCAAGTAGAGAAACCTTTTTCTTCCCCTTTTTTTTTTGCCTTGTTGTCTTCCAAGTTCCTCCATAGGTGGAGAGTCCTTGGGAGGCTCCTCTTCACTCTCAAAACTATATAGATCAAGCGGTCTCTATTATCGTTAGTATCCATGTGAAAGGCCAAATGGTTGCCGAACACTTTTGTATATGTTCTTTAATAAAACATATAGTGGCTTAATCAGCCATAGACTATAAATTTAACCGCATTTGTAACACCTAATAAATATTTATTCGTCCTCTCTATGTATTGCATGTTTTGTTGTGTATGTTGTAGGTTTATGTGGAGTACTATGCACAACATCTGGAGCTCATATTTCTATTATGAGGGTATCATTGTGGAGTTCTCGAAAAGGCAAATCGACTATGGTAAAGCACCCACCCACAAAGGCTTTCTCAAAGGCTTACAAGTAAGCCAGGGACCTAGGCATAGACCTTGGCATACCTTGTCATTTGAGTCACCGAATTCAATGTTGATTGTGTGTGAGGGAGGACCTCAAGGATCAAGGAAGACAAAGCTTCTCGATACTTGTGGGGAGGTCACCCATCCCAGTTTGTTCCCCCAAAGCTTGCTTAACCGAAAATCTCTTGCCGCTAGGCTACACTCTTGTGGTGCTTAAGAAAGGGGAAAGACTAAGGTTCACATTACCTTTAACATGTTTTGGGCCATCAAAGCTTCATTGCTTGCTTTCAAAGCATGTTTTAAAGCTTTTTGGGATGATTCTTGGAGCAATTTTGAAGTACTTTCATGCATAGTTCTCTTTACACAAGTTCAACAACATCAAGAAGAGTGTTCTTTGTACTTCTTTGCCAATGTGTTTTCAGCTTTGAAGCTCTATTTTCAGCCACACTTGTAAATCTTCAAGTTTCTTGAAAGGTTTTAGGTGTGGTGGGAAAAGCTGATGGAGACTGTTAATCTCCAAAAGAATAAGCTATCCTTGAAGTTAGAGCACCTCTATATCAAGCATAACTTTAAACCTTTACCAATTTGGAGGATCAATGTTCAATTACCAAAATCTTGAACAAATTGTGAAGTGAGTAACTACTCAGAAAGTCTGTTGCATATATCTCACTCATTGACTAATCAAATGTGTAAACTTTTTTATAAAACTTTGCACAATGTGTTGCCTATAGTTTTTGCACCTTCTCCAAGTTAAATCATTCCAAAAGACTTAGTTGATCTTGAGAAATGATCTAAATAATTCACCTATGTCTAAAACTATACTTCTTTACAGTTGACTTTGACACCTGTAACTTTTAACACATAGTTCTCCCAAAGTACAACCCGTTTATTCAAATGCTTTTAGCCATAGATAGCTTACCTTCCAACTTAAAGAATGAGTTCTTGCTTGCTCAAAACTTTACACTGTGGAAAGAGAACTGACCAAAACATTATCATCAAATTTTGTGCCTCCTAAAACTTCACTTCTTCACATTTACACATGTGAATGTTCCTACACTCAATTCTCTCAGCCTGATCATAACTAGGATCTAAAAACTTGTATAGAGGTCAATCAACTATAGACTTAGACTTGTACAAAAGCATTTCACAAAAGATTAAACACAGAAGGAGTAATAAGCAAAAGATCGGGCTGAATATTTCTTCATTTCTGAGAGGTTTTACATCTGAGTGATGAGAGAGATCTCCTACACTTCTAAAGTATCTAATGACTCAAAATATTTCTAAATCTTCTCTTCACATGCTCTCTCATATTTTTCTTGATATTTTTCCTTATATATATAGGCAAATATGTACAACCTCATAACCATACAAAAGGTATATGTGAGCTATCTCTAAATTAATGTACATATTTATACACATCTTCATCTTCTATACACATCTTCATCTTCTAAACATGTACTTTCTTCATGCTTCATAAATTGATCTTTTCTTCAGTCCTTGACTTCAAAACTTCAATTGGTGATTGATTTGCACCAACAACTCCACCTCAATCATCAATTGAGGTTTTCTCTATCTTCTTTATACCTGCCATGTCTTTGAATCTCTGTAGCTTTGGTCCATCCAAGCTTTTCGTTAACATATCAGCTATCTGATCTTTTGTTGAAGTATGTATAACTTCAATCTCTTTATCCATCACCTTCTCTCTTAGAAAATGATACTGAATCTCAATATGTTTAGTCCTAGCATGAAAAACAGGATTAGCAGCTAAATACAATGAACTCATGTTATCTCCATGAATAGTGGGTGTACTCTGAATAATGTCAAAACTCTTCATAAGAGTCTTAAGCCATATCACTTCCTTTGCAGCTTCAACCACACCTTTGTACTCTGCCCCTGTGGATGATAAAGCAACTATGTGTTGCTTCTTTGAACACCAAGAGATTAACTTATCTCCCACATAACAGAAGTATCCATATGTTGATCTCCTATCATCAGGATTACCTACCCAATCTGTGTCACTATATATTTTGATGTTTGTATATGATGTAAAACCATAATACAAACCTTCTTTGAGTGTACCCTTAATGTACCTCAACACCCTTTGTCCTGCAACCCAATGTTCTTTCCTAGGACAATGCATGAATTGGGACAACACTCCTACTACATATGAGAAGTCAGGCCTAGTTAATGTAGCATAAATCAGACTACCAACCAAACTTTGATATAGCCTCATGTCCTTGGATTCTTCTCCTCCATATCTGCTCAATTTGTGATTCACTTCCATTGGAGTAGGTGCTACCCTGCAATCTTCCATTTTAAACTTGATCAACAAATTCTTCAAATACCTTTCTTGAGTTACATACACTCCATGTTGAGTGTATGAGATCTCCATGCCCAAGAAATATGACAAGTCTCCCAAGTCACTAATCTTGAACTCCTTCTCCATTCGTTTCTTTAGGCTTTGAATTCCTTTCTAATCTGTACCTGTAAGAATTATATCATCAACATATATGCACATGTAAATGAACCCATCATCACTTGCTTTGACAAGAAAACTACTATCTGCTTTAGATACTTGAAAACCAAGTTCCTTCAAGAATTTCACAAGTCTATAATTCCATGCCCTTGGGGTCTGCTTCAAACCATACAAAGCTCTCTTGAGCTTACATACATGATCTGGATACCTTTCATCTCTGAATCCTTGTGGTTGCTCCATGAAAACATCATCTGAAATATAACCATTTAGAAAAGCATTCTTCACATCTAATTGACATAATTTCCAACCTTTACATGCAGTAATAGCTATGAGTGTCCTGATGGTTGTCATTTTTTCCACAGGACTATAGGTCTCATCATAATCTATACCATATGTCTGAGCAAACCCTTTCACAACAAGTCTAGCTTTATATCTAGACACACTTCCATCTGCATACCTCTTTGTCTTGTAGACCCATTTGCATCCAATAACCTTCTGACTGTTTGGTTTAGGAACCAAATCCCATGTCTCATTCTCCATCAATGCATCATACTCTTCCTGCATAGCTTTCTCCAAATTTTCCTTACCTTTTGCCTCTTCATATGTAGAAGGGTCTTCATCTGCCTTTACCATATAAGCGTAATCTTTAGTAGCCAAAAAAGAAGTGTCATAGCTATACCTTGTAGGTTGCCATTTGTGTCTTGATGACCTTCTGAGTTCTCCACTTCTTGAGGTTTCTGGTTCATCACATTCTGGATCAAACCTTGGCACTTCTTCAACTTCAACCTGTACTTCATTATTCTCTTTTTCATAAAATATTTGAACCTTTGATTTACCTTTCTTCTGATTCACAACTTCTTCATCACCTGCATGAATATTGATTGTACTTGCATACCAAGTACCTTGCTCATCAAATGTAACATCCTTTGACACAAGGAATTGTTTTGTGGATGGACTCCGCAACCTATATCCCATCTGCTTATCATCATATCCAATGAACACATACTTTTCAGCTTTAGGTTCCAATTTGTTCCTTAATTGAGATGGCACATATGCATATGCCAAACATCCAAACACTTTGCAATGTTCTAGGGTAGGTCTCTTACCCCACAATGCCTCATATGGTGTCGTACCCTGCAAAGCTTTACATGGTAATCTATTGACCAAATATATATTTGTATTTACAACCTCAGCCCACAAATAATTGGGACAATTTTTCTCCTTCATCATGGATCTTGCAAACTCAACAAGAGTTCCATTCCTTCTTTCTGCTACACCATTTTGTTGAGGAGAATTCCTGCAAGTAACCTCTCTTTTTATACCTGCATTCCATAAATAATCATTGAACTCATTAGAGAAATACTCTCCCCCTCCATCTAACCTTAGTCTCTTAAACTTTTGACCTGTGATTCTTTCTGCATACACATGATAATGCTTGAATGTATTGAGTACCTCTCATTTATCTTTGATCACATAGATAGTGATCCACCTGGTATCATCATCAACATAAATCACATAATATCTTGAACCATTGATACTGAAATCCTTTGATGGTCCCCACACATATGTGTATACCAACTCAAGCTTCTCTAAATACATAAAACCATATTTGGAATAAGATTGCTTATGAGCCTCACCTAATTGACATGCCTCACATCTGTATGTCATATGTTGACTACAACGTTAGGCAATCCAAGCACTGAGCCATTGTTAACCATATCTTTAATACCTCTTTCATTGAAATGTCCAAGCCTTTTGTGCCAAAGATCTTACTCAGAGATCTTATGTCCTCCATAAGTGAACAAGGCATGACCAACATTACCTTGAATCTTCAATGTGAAGAGTCTTCCTTCTCTCTTCCCTGAAACAATTTGTTTAAACCCATTGCTAGGGTCTTCCACAAAAACTCCGTCATTAGTGAACCTTAATTCATAACCTTTTTCAACAATTTGTCCTACACTTATCAGATTCTTTGGAATTGTAGGAACATACAAAACCTTACTCAAAAGAGTACTTCCATTCTTGGCCTTCACTGATCCAATTGACTTCACATTATGCTTTGTATTGTCACCTGTTTGAACTACATGATTAGTTACCTTATTCTCCAAATCAGTCATCAAGGCTATGTTGCCACTCAGGTGATTGCTACACCCTAAGTCAATGTAGAAGACTCTTTGGTCTTCACTTTGCCTTTCACAAGTTGCATTCATGATCAAGGTTAAATCCTCCTTTTGATCTGAAGCATAATTGTAGTAGGTATTGTTGTAGGATTGGCTTTGGAATCCTCTACCTGCATTTCTTCCAAAGTAATCTCTACTACCTCTACCTCTGAAATTACCTCTTTCATTTCTTCAACCTCTTCCTCTTGAATTAAAGTTCTGATTATATCCACCATTGCTCTGAGTATTATGCCAACAATCATGAGTCTTACCACAAATCTAGCAAGCTTTGACTCCATCTTTATTACTTTTGCCTCTTCCTCTACCTTTTCCACCTCCTCTTCCTCTTAGGAAGTTAGCTTGGCTAGTTGTACCTTCATCTTCATTTGCTTGTTGCTTCCCTTTGCTATTCTTCTTCTTATCCTTTGAGTACATTGCTTGACCTGCACTCTTATCACTTTCACCTTTGACATCCTGCTCAAGGGTTAGCATGTGCCCTAGCAACTAATTTAAATCAGGAGTAACATGATCTAGTGACAATTCAGTAGACAAAATGAATGGCTTCCATTTCTCATCACCTCTCAAACCTGTGAGGATTTGCCTTACCAATTTATCCTCCTCAATATCTTCATCAACTCCTCCTAATGCATCTGCAATGTCCTTCATCCTTGTTACATAATCAGAGATGGATTGAGAGGCCTTCTTCTTGAATGTGGTAAACTCTGCGAACAAAGATGATGCCTTCCTTGACTTTTTAGTGTTTTGGAAATGCTCCTCCAAAGCATTCCATATATCACTTGCACTTTCAAGACCTCTAATGTGAGGTAGCAAGTAGTCATTAACTCCCATATAGATAATGCTCCTAGCTTGAGCATCTCTCTTCATCCAAGTCTTCAAATCTGATAGTTCATCCCTATTTGGAACACTAGGATCTCTGAATTGAGGCTTTTCTTCTTCACTTGTGATATAACCTATCAGATCTTTGCTCATAAGATGAGCTTCCATCCTCATTGACCATGTTGGATAGTTTTCTCTATCCAATTTCTCTATCTGAAGAGAATCTCCCATCCTTTCTTCACTTGTGTATTAAATTCTTCAACCTTTATAAGGAATAAGTGTACCTTTACTTTGAATGAAGTTCCTTCTGGTCTTCTGGATATCTCCTAGCCTCCTTCCCAAGCGTTGCTCTCAAGCTTTCACCTTTTGAATCTTCAAATGTTGAATTCTTTATGACTACAACAGTCGGGGTCCTCCTTTCTTCAATTTTGATGATTCCTGCTCTTATACCACTGATGGAGAGTGTTAATCTCCAAAAGAATAAGCTATCCTTGAAGTTAGAGCACCTCTATATCAAGAATAACTTTAAACCTTTACCAAATTGGAGGATCGATGTTCAATTACCAAAATCTTGAACAAATTGTGAAGTGAGTAACTACTCAGAAAGTCTACTGCATATATCTCACTCATTGACTAATCAAATGTGTAAATTTCTCTATAAAACTTTGCACAATGTGTTGCCTATAGTTTGCACACCTTCTCCAAGTTAAATCATTCCAAAAGACTCAATAAAACTTGAGAAATGATCTAAAAAATTCACCTATGTCTAAAATTGTACTTCTTTACAGTCGACTTTGACACTTGTAACTTTTAACACATAGTTCTCCCAAAGTACAACCCGCTTATTCAAATGCTTTTAGCCATAGATAGCTTACCTTCCAACTTAAAGAAGAGTGCTTGCTTGCTCAAAATTTTACACTGTGGAAAGAGAATTGACCAAAACATTATCATCGAATTTTGAGCCTCCTAAAACTTCACTTCTTCACATTTACACATGTGAATGTTCATACACTCCTGATCACAATTAGGATCTGAAAACTTGTACAGAGGTCAATCAACTATAGACTTAGACTTGTACAAAAGCATTTCACAAAAGATTAAACACAGAAGGAGTAGTAAGCAAAAGATCGGGCACAATATTTCTTCATTTCTGAGAGGTTTTACATCTGAGTGATGAGAGAGATCTCCTACACTTCTAAAAGTATCTAATGACTCAAACTACCTTTAAATCTTCTCTTCACATGCTCTCTCATATTTTCCCCGAAATTTTTCCTTGTATATATAGGCAAATATGTACAAGCTCATAACCATACAAAAGGTATATGTGAGCTATCTCTAAATTAATGTACACATGTATACACATCTTCATCTTCTGAACATGTACTTTCTTCATGCTTCATAAATTGATCTTTTCTTCAATCCTTGACTTCAAAACTTCAATTGGTGATTGATTTGCACCAACAAAAGCCATCACAAGTTTATGCAGGTTTTTGAGCCTAAAGAACAAGCTTGATAGACACTTGTAGGTGTTGTTGCTTAGTGTCAAGGCTATGAATTGAGCCTTTTCCAATGTCATTTTGTTGCATATATTGAGCACATACACAATATGTACATTTCTATGGATACGACTTATGTACATCCATGTGGTCATTGATATATGTTGGAGTTAGACCTCTGCAGAAGCACGCGAATAGCACAAGGAAGAAGAAGAATCTTGGAGCACAACACACAATACTGAATGTATTACCACTAGAATGTACAAAGATAAGTAACCCGTTTGGGCTATAGGCATATATACAAGCTGGGGGGAAAACATCTCCTAAAGAGGGAAAAAAAGTGCCCCGATGGTCTTAGTGTGTTCACACACATCACTACCTAAATATATCAACAAATCCCCCCTGGGAGTGATGCAGTGAACAAGGAGCTAACACTCATGTATAAGGAAGTGCCAAGCTATGTGGAATCAATCCACAAAAGGAAGTAAGCCCAAATCTTTGCGGAAAGCTTCGGACTTCTCCCAAGGCAAAGCCTTTGTGAAAAGGTCTGCAATGTTCTCCTACGTGGGCACATATGCCAAGCTGATCTCTCCAACAGAGAACCTCTCCAGACGTAATGATAATGCACCTCAATGTGCTTAGTGCGAGCATGGAACACAGGGTTCCAAGCAACTGCCAATGCGCTCTTACTGTTAATGAAGATGGTGGTGGCAGAAGATTGACCAACACCCAAATCAGCCATAAGGTGTCTGAGCCACACACACTCAACAGTCGTTGTGAAAGCTGCCCTATATTCAGCCTCACAACTAGAAGTGGGCACAGTAGGCTACTTCTTGCTTAGCCAAGATATGCATGAGCTACCAAGCATGAAGCAAAAACCACTAGTGGACACATGATTGTCATAGCAACCAGCCCAGTCAGAGTCAGAAAAAGCATGAAAATCTGGTGGTAGGGATCACCCCTTTGGATAAAACAACCCAAGGAGTCGAGTACCACTCAAGTAGCGAAAGATGTGTTTAACCACCTCCCAATGCTTGACACCTAGGCAATGCATAAACCTACTCATCTGTGAGATAGCAAATTGAATATCCAGCCGAGTATTACATAAGTAAATCAGGCATCCAACAACCTAATGATAGAGAACAACATCAAATGCATCTCCAACATCATGAAGACTCAATCATAAACTTGTCTCCATAGGAGTGGCAATAGGTTTACACTTTTCAAGGTCAAAATGCTCCAATAATGTGTCAATATATTTCGTTCGACACAAAGCCATTCCACCATCAACATGCATAAATCGAATGCCCAAATAATGATGCAAATGCCCCAAATCAAACATCTCAAATGAGGCATACAAATCAGCCTTAAAATCAGCAATATGCTTCTCATGAGGACGAATGAGAATCAACATACACCACAATGATCAGAAGTACATCATTAGCATGCTTAACATATAAGGTGCTTTCACTTAGATTGTTCTCAAAACCATGTGCAATCAGATAGGCATGTATCTTTTCATACCAAGCACATGGTGCTTGTTTCCAACCATATAAAGTCTTTCTTAACCTGCACACCTAGTTTTCATGCCCTTTTTGCACAAAGCCATAGGGCTGAAAAACATACAGTTCTTCATGCAATTCACCATTAAAAAATTCAATTTAATGTCCAACTGATGTACATTCCAACCATGATGAGCTACAAGTGCACAGATGCTACGAACAGTAGTCATTCGGCAAGTAGGTACAAAGGTCTCATCAAAATCAATGCCTCTTTCCTACACATAACCCTTTGCAACAAGCCTAGCCTTATAACTATCAATTGTTCGATCAGGCTTACGCTTCAGCTTGTATACCCACTTAGTGCCAATGGCCTTCTTGCCAGGAGGCAAGTCACATAAAGACCAAGTACCATTCTTCATTATAGCATCATATTCTATTTTTTGAATTTTGTGCTTTATCAAACCAAATAGGCTCATTCTCATCATAGAGACTAGATGCAGCCATAGCATAGCAATCTGATGCAAAAGAGGCACGATGAGAGCCTGATCAAGTATGATATGATAGAGGTGCATCTAATTTGCTATCATGCAAAGTCTGCACCAACCATTTTGGCATATTTTTTACCTCGTCAATATCATCTCTCTCATCAACAAGTGCATCATGTAAATCAGCATAAAAAATGGGATGAGCTACATCATCACATGAAACCTGCAAAGGCTGAGAAGTTGCCTCATTAGGACCAACACTAGATTGTCCACCTGTAAAAAGAGGAACCAAAGTATCATACATGTCTTTGGAGCTAACCAATGTCTCCTTAGTACATGAAAGCAATGGTTGAATAACATCTTCCACAAAAACAACATCTCGGCTAACCAAAATGTGTTTAGTATGTGGATGATACAAACAATAGCCTTTACTTTCAGAACTCTACCCAACAAAAATACATTTTACTGTTGTATCATCCAATTTTCTACGATGTTGTTCAGGCACTAATGCATATGCCGGACAACCAAAAACATGTAGATGAGCAACACATGGCTTGCGGCCATGCGAAGCCTCATATGGAGTGATAGACTTGTTGGAGTTAGACGTCTGCGGATGCTTACTAGTTGAAGAGTTCCATTTTCCTTTGCCCTTCTGACTAGCCAAGAAAGCTTGATCTGCAACATGCATAATAGACCTATTCTGCCTAGACTGATCTTCCTGCAACATAATAGAAACTAACTCTTCAAATGTTAAGGTGTTTGGATTGCCTTTCATCATCAAATGTAGAGTAGAAGCAAAACTCTGATATGAGTCAGGAAGTCCATTCATAACAGTCTACACAAGTGAATTGTCAGGAAGGAATCAGAAGAAATCAATTGTTCCTTCAAATCCTTGATCTTTGTCAAAAAATTGTCCATAGAATCACCTTCATTCATGTGCTCACTCTCTAACTCTTTTCGGAGGTAAGCAATACGAGCCTCATTCCTAGCCTGGTACAATGTGGTAAGTGTATCCCAAGCATCCTTAACTATTTTGTAAGAGTGAATGTGAGGAATAATGGCACGTTTGACAAACAATGCTATCAATGCATGTGCCTAGACATCTCTGCCATCCCAACAAATTTGCTCTGTAGTAGATGCAGCAGAAACCATAGCACAAACAGGAATCTGCATAATATCACCATCTTCGACACCTTCTGCATCAGCTTCAGTACCTACAGTTATAATAGTTGCAGGTGTGATAGGATGTTTTTTCAGCACCCTGCACAATGTTCCACAGTCATTTTGCAACCAATACATGTCGCATCATATAAGCCTATAACGGGTAGTTGGTATCATCCAACTTATCCTCAACAGCCAACATACAAAATACATCAGTGCTTTCAGCCATGGCCGGTGACTAAAATACCTTGATGCAGAAAATTGACTATATCTCAAAAAGTTGAGCAGAACTTCCAGACAAACTTTACTAAAACTGTAGCAGACTTTGAGACACTTATACTGGGGAACCAAAATTGGTATATACCTTTGGCACAAAAAGACAAAATAGCGTGCACAAGCGCTGCGATAGTGCATTCAGAGGCCAAAACGGGCTCACCAAATTCCTGCGCTTCTGAGATTGCAATTGGAGAGGTGTCAACGATGCCCTAGATGAAGTGGCGACCTGTTCTGATACCAATTGTTGGAGTTAGACATCTGCAAAAGCATGCAAATAGCACAAGGAAGAAGAAGAAGCTTGGAGCACAACACACAATACTGAATGTATTACCATTAGAATGTACAAAGATAAGTAACCCATTAGGTCTATAAGTGTATATACAAGTTGGGGGGGAAAAACCTCTTAAAGAGGGAAAAAAGTGCCCCGGTGGTCCTAGTGTGCTCACACACATCACTACCTAAATATATCAACAATGTAGCGGTTATGTTTTTGCATAAAGCCTTTGATGTTGATAAAGAGGTTTGTGGTGGGGTTTTTTCTTAACTGGGAGACACCCAAATGTCTTGCCTCTTCGGTGATGCAGGTGGAAGACTTATCGGGCCTCGTCATAGGAGATGTATGCTAGTTGTTTATAGGTGCTCAATAAGCCTAGTTGACTTCTTTGGGCTAACTGATTATATGCAGTGGAGTCAGTGATTCAATATGCATGTTTATAGGTTAGTACTTATAGTTTTATGAGGTTTTGACACTATTCATATGCTCATTTTGCAAAGGAGACTTTGGCAAAATTTTTCCAGATTTTTTGGTTCTGTCCACTATACAGTTGTCGATTTACTCTTGGATACACTTATTGGTGTGAATACATTTATTCTCACATAATCCTTTTAATTGCTCATTATTGTTCATTAATCCATTTTCTGGGAAGACTCTACTAACTTTTTTCCTAGAATCTGACACTTTGTCATCCCTTTTTTTTAGCTTTAGTGGTGTTTGGAATCATCTAGCTCCATGATCATTCAATTCGGCTCTCTATCATCATGGGATCAGAGATCTCAAGCATGTCTGGTGGATTGAGGTCTAGTGCTAGTGTTCCGAGGAGGAGCTATAATTTGCAGGGATAAGACCATTTTGAGATCCAAAAATTTGATGACACAAACTTTTCTCTATGGAAGAATCAGATAAAATATGTGTTGATTCAAAGGAGGCAATGGAAGACAATAAATGGAATCTCAAAGAATCCTATTGACATGGATGAATATGATTGAGATGAGTTGGATGAAATGGCTAGATCTACCATTCAATTGCACTTAGCATACAATGTTTACTTTATAATATTGGATTATGAAATTGAAGAGGAGCTTTGGAAGAAGTTATGCAATACATATGAAAAGGAAACAACATCAAATAAGGTGTATCTAATGAGAAAGTTATATGACCTTTGCATGAAGGACACAAATAGTGTTGTTGCTCATCTGAATGAGTTTGATGCTATATTCTCTCAGTTACAAGCTCAGAAAATGGAGATGGATAATGAAATGAAAGTATTCCTATCGTTATGCACCTTGCCATCATAATGGGTACGTTTTGCACAGCTATTAGCAATAGTACACTTGGTGGTAAATTGATCTATGATGACATATGTGGAGCAGCTCTTGAGTGAGAATGTTCATAGAGAATCTATGGTTGGCACCTAGAGTGGAGATGCATAGAATGTTTGTGATTCTTACCAAGGAAAGAATCAGCAACATGGCAAGAGCAAGAACAAGGAAAATAATGGTCAATGAAATAAGAGTATAAGTAAATCAAGGAAGAGGGATATCAAATGCCATTATTGTCATAAGAAAGGACACATGAGGCAAGACTGCCATGCATTAAAGAATGCTAAATGTAAAGGACAGAATGTTGATGGGCATGTTAAGCAGCTACCTATACCATCCACTTCAATTATGAAGATTAAAGAAATCAATTTTATTTCTAATGATGCTAGTGTGTTGACACTTGATAGTAATATGCCTACTGAGGATCTTATGGCTGATTCTCTTTTCCACATGTGGCAGCTAGATTTTGGTGCTTCTTTCCATGCCACACCACATAGAGAATGGTTCTCTACTTATGCAACAAAGTCTATTAGTACTGTAAGACTTGGTGAATCTTGCTAATGTGATGTTGTTTTGATTGGAGATGTGGTTGTGCACTTCATTGATGGTTCAAAATTTACTATGCATAATGTACCTCAGTTATCACGTAGTTTGATGTTAGTTGGTCAACTTGATGACCTTGGTTACAAAACAATATTATATGCTCATTCCTTTATAATATCAAAGGGCAATATGGTTATTGCAAAAGGAAGCAAAGTTTGCTCACTATATCCTTTATTTGTATCATAGAAAGAACACTTATTAACTATTAATGAACAAACTATGGCTTGTATTTGGCATGGCCATTTGGGCCATATACCTTGTAGTGGAATGGACTATCTTTCTCATTCTGGCTACTTAAATGTGTTATCTTTCTTTGATTTTTCATTTTGTGAGCATTATCAATATGGAAAGCAAAATAGAAATGTGCATAAGACACACATAGACTTTTCAGTTCAGCCTTTAGATCTCATTCATACAGATGTGTGTGGTCCTATGCCCACAAGGTCATTAGATGGTTCTCTTTACTTTGTCACATTCATAGATGATGCTACTAGCCACTTGTTCTCTCTAATGATTGAAATGTACTTCCAATGAGTATAGAGTACTTTCCAATGATTGTGGTGTACTTCGTGGTACTCGAAAGTGTGCTTTGTACTTGCAGGCGTAGTATGATGTACTCTAAGGTACTTGATACTCTAAGGTACTTGGATGATCCCCCCTCACAAAAAGTTTTGGTGTATTTCCATTGATATATTACTCATCTCCACAGACATGTAAAAGTAAGGGTTCGAGCGTCTCCTTGTTTGCCAAGTGGCATAGGGCCATGGTAGTTCCCCTCTTGCCATGTGACATGTACTTTTCTCCCTTCTTCTTCTCTTTCCATGTGGATTCCTCTCTCTCTAGAGTATCTCGTTCCAGTGCACATGCATGCTTCTCCAAGGACATATCCTATGCAATCTCCAAATGCACTCATGTACAATTCTCTCTCTCTCTCTCTCTCCCTCACTCTCTCTCTTTATCTCTCCCTCTCTCTCTCTCTCATACACACATACCCTCTTTCTTTCTTTCCCCCTCCTACCTTGCTTGTAGTATTCCCTCTTGCCCTACCCTCTAGTGTTGCCCTCCTACCTTTCGCCTTTTCGCTACCTTGCTCCTCCCCCCCCTCCCCCCCCCCCACTTGCTCCCTGCCTATCAACCCTCTTGTAGAACGAGGAGTCTATGCTAGTGTGAAGCTTGGATATTTGAATGGAGAATCCACAATAGAAAGGGCTAGTGGAGAAATCTATGTGGAGGTTGGGATCTCTTTGTCAAGTTCTTGGTCTTCCAAGTGCAATGGTGGTGCTCTTGGATTTCACCCATGTTATCTCATTGTACCAAGCTACACTAGATCCCAATTGAGGAGGGCCTTAATTTCATATGATCATTCTAAGTGGGGAAGCCACTTTGATCTTATTTGGATCTCCAATTGAGGTCAATGCAATAGGACCAATTCTCCAATCTATAAATTATGTTTCCACAAATGTTGATCATGCTTATTCTTCCTCTTTGCTTGTGTTTCATGCAATTTCCTCTTTGCTTGTGTTTCATGCAATTTCCTCTTTGCTTCCATTTTGTGTTCCTCAAGTATGTTGGGTAATGATAGCCTTGTAGAGACTAGATGAGTCTACTTTTTTGATATAGCTTCCATCATAGGGAATTCATGCAAGAACTTGAATGGTTCGATCAAAATTAACCCATACACCAATTTGAATGGGGAATTTCCTATGGTATCTTTACATGCTAGTTGTATGCTCATAAAGTTCCTAATAGACAGTACTCCATGTTGTAGGCCTCAAACTACACTCCTTTTTGAGTAGAGCTATTAGTATCTTGTTGTTGAACTTTGCATGTTTATTCACCCTTAGATAATAAGCATATGAATTTTGGTGGAGAATTATGTACCTATTAAACACTTCAAAAACCTTAATATTAGAATGTCTCCCCTAATCTGCGAAATCTCTTATAGGCACCCATATTTGCAAAAGATATTAGCATAGAAGAAATAAAAAATGGTTTCTACAATACAATCTTGTGAAGCGATGGCCTGAACTCGTTTTCTAACATAATCTTTTGCAATGAGAATATACTTTTTTTCTTTTAGGAAAGGGCATAATGAATGGGACCGATGAAATCTAATCACCATGTCTCAAATGGTTGGAAAGTGTTCGAGAATAGTAGAGAATTATGTCTCTATTTTGTGGGCTTGGGGTGACACCTCTAACAAGCATCACACTCTGAATGTCATAGCATCATGAAACAATGTTGGCCACCACAATCCTACATCAAGAATTCTTTGCCCCATAATGTGGCTAGGGAGATGCCCACCACCTTGAACCTTTGTGTGTCTCCAAAGTTTTTCTTGAATGGTGTTGTTTTGCATACTTTCTGATAATGTTGTCTTTTATATACTTGTATCACTTTTCTACAATGAGAGTGCAAGATCTGCTCTTTAACAATAGTTTTTTCTTTTGCATTGAGACAATTTCTTTTGGATACTTTCTAAAATTAAGAAATTCACATATGTCTTGATAACCTGCCCATGTTCTCACACAAAACAATTTTGAATAAGGAAAATCATTGCCTACTCCACTTTCTTGCCTTTCAAACTCTTCATAGGTGATTAGCCATAACATTTTCTACACCTGTTCTTTGAACAATTTTGAAATCAAATTCTTGGAATAAGAGAAGCTGTCTCCATACTCTTCTTGTTAGATATTGTTTATTAATTAAGTACTTGAGAGGTTGATGATCTATGATGACCACAAATTTGACCCCTAATAAGTAGTGTTTGAACTTTTGTATTGTGTACACAATGGCCAATGCTTCTCTCTCAATGGTGTTGTAATTAATCTCACTCATCGTCAAGATCAGACTTGCATACTAGATTGAACTATCCAACTTATATTCTTCACTATGTTAAACAAGTATGAATGCGATTGCATCAACACTTGCATCCACATTAACATGAAAATCTTTAGACCTATCAGGAGTAACTAGAACTCCTTCTTCCACAAGCTTTAATCTAAGAATTTGTTAAGCTTGTTCTTCCTCATCTTCCCAGTTGAATGAAATATCTTTCCCAGTAGGCCTTGAAGAAGCCTAGCAATATTAATATACATTCAAATGCACCACCTGTGACAGCTTGTCTGTCATAAAAATCTTTGGACCTCCTTAGGTGTTCTTTGCCCAGACATCCTTAATATGGCTAGAATTTTATCAAGGTTAGGTGCTATACTTTTGATCCACACTATCTGTCCTAGTAATGCCTTTCGTTACCAAGAAATGGCACTTGTTTGGATTTAGCTTTAGTTTTGTTTCCCTACATCTGTTGAAAACCTAATTTAGTAGCAATAAAAATTCACCATATGATTCTCATCGTGATTTGTTTATTTCTAACTATGACTTTTATTTACTTCATAGAAAATATTTGTTACTATTAGTATCTTTTATTGTAAATTTTTAATTTTTATTGATTTATACATTATGATTTTCTATTTATTTTTACTTATTGTGTGTTTTCAATCCTTACAAGTGTATTTACGATCATTTTCATTTTTCACTTTATTCCTATTTCTGAATTTACTTTTTATTGCAACCATTTCTGTGACCTCATACCTCTGCCTCTAGGGGCTGCTTTGGAATTGTTATCATCATTCGGATTGCTTTGGGAACCTTCATCCAGGAAGCTAGCATTGACAATGAAGAGTTATACCCCATCTACAAATTATAGCAAGTCTAATTGGTACAGGAAGCTAGCATTGACAATGAAGTTATACCCCATCTACAAATTATAGCAAGTCTAATTTACTATTCGTGCCAAATTTCTCCAACTATGGATCGTGGAGAAAATTCCCTATGATTATGGGGTGCTGGTGGATTTATGGTCTCTTGGTGATTTTGGTTATATGAATTCTCGGCGTTCCCTTGATTTAGGTGCGTCCTTCCGGTCTGCGTTTGCATGCTTAGAACTTAATCTTCCATTTTTCCTTTCTACTTTGGAATGGCCATCTAAATGTTGAATGGACTATTTTCGGCATTAAATTTCTGCTGCGTAAACCTGTTCCTGTCCAAGAATGGTTATTCTCCATACAAATATTGCCGTAACTATTGACTTATATGCGAATCTAGTTTGCAAAGACTTCTCTTCAAAAGACTTTCAACAGGTCTTTGAGTGATAAAAGCTCTTTGGAGAGGACTCTTTACCTTGAACATATAAGAAAAGTTAGTACGTTGTGGTTCTTTGGAATTTTTCTGTCACAAGTTTGAACGTATAAGAAAGACTTCTGCTTTTTCTCCTTGGAAGATACTTAAATTAATTCAAATTCTTCGCATTCGGAGATCGTCCGATTATATTTATTTACTTCTGCACAAGGTATTATCCTATTACAAGACAAAAATGATGCAGATCTCCTTAGATGGTGATGTTTATTGAAGTTACGAAAAATATGAACGTGAGGTTGCACAATGCATTGCATTTTGAGAAGCTTGCGCAAAGATTGGCGACTCATATGTTTGTAGTGCTTTGTTATACATATTTCACAGGAAACGTTGTTAATGTTGAGCATATCGCAATTGAATCTGTTCGGAACACAGAGTATTGGGAGAGTGATAAAAGATAACATCGTCAAATTTTATGGAAATACGTTAAGGAATTTTATGTCACCTGAAGAGAAGAGATTGTCTACCTGACTTTTTCAAGTCGGAACAAGATAATTATGAAAACAGGGTTTCCTGAGAACGTTGTGTATTTGTGTGTAGCATTAATGACACACGGATACATGAAGCGTTTCTGCATGGAAAACTGTGATAAACGCTTAGTATATTCATTTGGACTCTGTAGGTATGCATGTCAGAATTTCCATGAAATGTATATGGAAAGACGATAGAATGCCTCAAAAATAAATGTATTTCATTAGTGAGATAGAGTTGACTGATTGTGTCTACTACTCAAAGAACGTTTTGAGACATTACTTATTTATTCGTACACTGTTTACCATGATGGCTTGTATAAGAAGAGTGAAAAAAACAAGATTTAGAAGATGTTCGCGAGAAAACATTATCTAATTGTTAATTACAATGATCTTTTTTCTGTATGCTTAATATTCGTCAATGTCTCGCAAATCGACTACAAATCTGCTCAACACCACTTCAGGAAAAGCTGAGTTTTTTTCCAACCAAACAGCTTTATATTATAGACAATAAAGCGTACAAGGAAGAAAAACTGATTTTTTGAGCTGTGCTCCACAGGACCACATCTAGTGCGATGCATACATTGAGACTACTCAGAAGCTATTCCTTGTTCTGCATTCATTTAAATCAATACAAACTCTTTTCATATTTATATTTTAGGATGAATTTGTTACTCCATGTAAGAAGAATACCGCATGCTTGTTGTGCCTACTATGAAGGCAATGACGGTGAAGTATTGTTCTGTAACATAGAGGAAATTTTGTTTTGGTTTCCTAAGTCTTCCCTTGAACATTTGTCCTCTCTCTCGTAGATTTCACATTCATGTTTTGCTTTGTTGATGGCACAGCCTACAACCAAACCACTCTTTCATGCTTGCTAACCTTCAGACGACAACATTTGATGCCCATTTCTGAAACTTAGGGTTCGTGAAAAGGATCTGCTGATTGATTAATAGTACTCTTTAGCAGATCGAACTCTTGATCCTCCTTACGGTGGCAGATTAGCTTAAAGCATTCCGAGTCCTTTGCTAATGAGTTAAAAGCAAAAGGAATATTTTGATTCTGCCCCAATTAACCTGTTTAAAACAATAAGAGATGGTACAAATAAAGTTTAGGCATGGATGTAAAAAGCTACTGTGCAAGGCAGATCATTACTAATCCTTTGCCTCAGATATGGTTTTTCTTACAGAGATGGAAGACAACTGTACAGTACAAAAGTGCAATATCGTTTTAATTCCAAGAGCACAATACTCTCTTTCTGACCATTGAAAGAAAGCGTTGTCTACTTCATTGCTGCAATATGGCTCTCGTATAGGATATCTGGATTCCTCACATGAGGATTGGATTTCCTGAGCTCTTTCCACTTGTTCCCAGTGCCAAGAAGCTGTGCAGAAATACTCCATAGGCATTCCCCTTGCCGAAGCTTGCTTCTACTCAAAGATGCAGCTCCCCGTGGTTTCGACATCCCATTTGCTAGAATCCAACGAGTAGCTGCACGTGCTTGCCTTTGACTCCCCCAGGCTACCCTTCTGTTATCTTGAGAAGCTTTGATCCCAGATAAATGTATCCCTGTTATATCAAATAGAGTCTCAGATTGCCTTACAGCACCACTTCGAGATAAGTCTGGCATAACAACACGTTCCGCCTGTACAAATGCTATCATGGGCACACCAATAGGCTCAAGACTTCTGGAAGGATCACGAAGCTGCACTAACATTGCGAGGGTCAGCATATTGCCCATGCAGCCTGCTCCAGGACCTCTGTTTCCAGTGGGTGCTCTTGTCTCCTTATGTTTAACTGCACGATGAGCAGCCATGATAGCAAGAGCATCCTTACTACCTTCAGCTTCATTGTATGCCCCTTCATCCAAAAGCATCCACTCATCTAACGTGATAGCCATGTCCATCAGACCCTTGGCACCTCCTGCAGTTTGAGCTGGGACTCTTGCTCCTTTAAGCAAATGTACACCAGTAATACCCCTAAATGTCGCTGCACTTTCTCCACCTGAACTACCATTCCCAACATTCTGGGCTTCCATTGAGAAAGCATTCAAGGCATAAGGTGCCTCATCTTCACTCATTCCTGTTTGAATTTTGAGCCCTTCCATTGCTAGAAATTCAATCTGCTGCATTGCTGTAGGTGCCAAATTTTCCAAAGAAACAAAGGCATTTCTGTTTTCATTGGTCAACTTTTGATTGGACTTGTTGGCATCTTTTACAGTAGATCTGAGTTTAAATGTGCCAAAAGCACTCCTAAAATACATTCAAAGAAAACAAATTAGGTATAAGATAAGGATATAATCTTGGGGTTTGAAATAACCACACACAAAACACAAATCTCGCCTTGCAGCTCATTTTGTTGATAATGAGTTCATACTCTATTTCATATATAGAGGAATGCTTGATGATGTTGCAAAAAAAAATGCATCTTATATGGAATAAACAACTGCTAAGCTTTTTAAATCAATTCTCTGCATCCCGTCTTGAGGCAAACCACCTCTACCTGTTCATGATCCATGCAAATACTGCTACCACAGGATGACACTATTATTATTTTTTTCTCTGTTTTCCTCTTTCTTCTTCAGCGCCATCATCAGCCATCTCTTACTTTTTGGTATTGCTTGATCGGCTGATACTCTTTTAGCATGTGAACAAGTTTCATGATACAGCCCATCCAGCTCACTTCTTGCACTTGATTATCTGCGTGCATGTGTGTGTGTGTGTGTGTCTGTGTGTGCACGTGCACGCATGCTAGTGCACACATGAGAGAGAGAGAGAGAGAGAGAGAGAGAGAGAGAGAGAGAGAGAGAGAGAGAGAGAGAGAGAGAGAGAGAGAGAGAGAGAGAGAGAGAGAGAGAGAGAGAGAGAGAGAGAGAGAGACTTCAGGTTTTGAAGTCCCTTGTAAAGTGAGTTTCAAAGAGACATTTTATTATAATTGACTTTTCACATGTCTAGTGACCAAAAGTACAAGAATGCCTATACATGCCTCATATGTTGGCCAAAAAATAGAAGAAAAATATGTTCATGTAGCTTTTGATGACAACTATCATGTTGAAGGGAATAAATGTACAGGAGGCACCTTGAAGACTTCATAAGTGTATCCCCATCAATCTCCCACTTTAAGGGCCAAAGGACTCCTTTAAGCTATGTGACTCCCACCGTCTGTATGCATAGCTGATTTTGTGCATTAGGTGGGTACTTCATGAGAGCGCTTGCTTGATTCTGTGATATATTGACCTTGGTCGAAGTGATTAGGCCATCATCTAGCACTTCTTTGGTGACATGATACAACACATCAATATGCTTTGTGTGCATGGAACATGGCATTCTTGGCCAAACATATGGCACTTTGGCTATCACAACCAAGAATAGTTGCCTTTTCAAGGAAACCAAACTAATTGCATAGGCATGCTAGCTATATGCCTTCTTTGGAAGCCTTCCTCCTCTTCAAAACCATCACGAATAAAAAATGGACCTCTGATGAGAGAGTTATGGCAAAAAATGTATTGGCATATACACACATAATCTTTGAGGAAGGAGGTGAGTGAGGATGGTGGAAGGGGGTTTTTAGGAGAGCCCGAATCCCCATCTATTGTAGATTTGCTTGAAGTTTTTTTATCTCCTAAAGCGAGTTCATATGATATACTCCATCTATACTGAATTGCCCTCTCCAAATCCTCCTACATGGCCTCAATCTCATCCTTTCAAATCGAGATTTTGCATAATTAAATCATTAACATATGTACATTATAGAGTTAGGGAGGAGGACAACTCCTCCTCACGCAACAACTAAGAGCGCTTTATATCTATGAGAGCTTTGGTACAAGTACCATACAAAAAACGACCTTTTGCTTGGAACTCCATAGACCACCCTCGTGCAAACAGCCGCCAATGTCACACACATAGAGATGCATTATCTATTCCACCTAGCCATGACCCGATTGCACTCTTGTGAGTCCCCTATCGAGACTCTCTTCATGCCCTCTACCTCTCTATGGCAAATTGCTCTGCATGTAGCCATGTGGCATACATGCAATCATCCTTAGGGATGTGTCCACCCTTAGACTCAAAGTTCACTCCTCTGTGCATTCAAGAGGATTCCAAGATCCTTGATTCAATCATAAAGAAGCCTAAATAATGTTTAAAG
>CM035440.1:36470528-36480528 GCA_020310875.1 Ceratopteris richardii
ATCTACACTCTCAGGAAGCAGTCTACTAAGGTCCAGCAAGTGCTTTCCAAGGTCCAATTCTTCGACATCGGGTGCCACAACTGACACAATGAATGCCTTAGACATGAACTTCACGCTGTTTGAGTGGCTGCCCTTGCTACCGTATACAGTACATTTCATGTAGAGTGTCTCTTCAAATTCTGCAACACCTTGAAACACACGGCTCGGCATGGTCTGTACAGTACCGTCTTTGGTCTCTTCCTTCCTTATCTGAATCGCTAATCGCAAACCATTCATGGCCAGAGGTAAACCCTTAACCGCATGAATGTAAGCTGAAAATACACAGTAATATTTTTGCCTCCCTATGTGAGAAATGGCACGAAATGGCTTCCAATTCCAGAAGCTCTTTTTCTTATCTCCCTGATAGGGCTCCACCTTCCCAGAAACGTCAGTGGGGTTCTCATCAGGCCAGTCATACTCTTCCATGGTGAACTGGCCCGAATTCCGGGAAGGCTGCAGTTGTGGGGAGCCACGACGTTCGATACGGCCACGAATATCTAGCTTATCATCACCCCATGATGTGACAGATTGAGACGGAAGAGATGTAGATGTGAAACGAGGACGTCCAGCAAGAACAGGTGAGGGTTTTGAATCCGCGGTAGTAGGGATCCGAGGTGCAGAAATGGAGTGGCGGGAACCTTGTTGAACAGGGTGAGTATGGGTACCAGTATTGATCGAGGGAACCAAACCAGGAAGTGGCACAGCTGATGGATCCTTGCTCGGTTCATATGAGGAGAACCTCCGGGCAGGTAGAGTCTCCACACGAGTAATAGGTTTCCTCGCAAATGCAGGAAAGCTATCCTTCTCAAATACTGCATTCTGTGCTTCTCCCGGATGTTCAAGAAAAGTCTTCTGCTGTGCCTGAGACTGGTATAGTGCCTGACTTAATACCTCTAGCTCATCTAATAGCTGCATTTGGTTACTGGGCCTCCTTGCAGGAACTTTACGAGGAGAATTCATCTTTCTCTCTCTCTCTCTCTCTCTCTCTCTCTCTCTCTCTCTATGGAAGCTATCGTAGACAGAAAAGCGAATTCAAGGGATATAAACAGCAGATGTGAATCTATGCTTGTGATCAACGTTCATTCCGGTCATTTGATCTCCTTCCATAATCAGATTGCATGAGAGCACTCGGATTCTTCTGGAATGCAAGCATCTTATTCTCACAAAACAATCTGTCATCGGTATACGCTGAGCTGAGAGCACTGCAAGACGAAATGTCACCTGCGTCCGCAAGCTCCGTCGTTGTGATGCGGAGATAAATATCCCCCCTTAGAATTTCAGCGCTACGAGTATGTCTGCTATAGGATGTGTTCGCGGGCTCTCGAGCAAGGAGAGGTTGATTGACGACAATGGTATCGAATTACATGGTCGATAGGAGTCGAAAACTTCTCTGCCCCTCAGACCAAGTTCCTTTTCCTATTCTGTAACTTGGTAAGAGGACGCCATTCTCACATATGAAAGCTGACATGGCACCATGGTGTCCACGAGCAGCATGACTCGCTCAGCTTCTTTGTCGTAATTGACCTGCAGACTCCCGACTTAATTGAAAGACCTCAAGAGGCCACACTCCACAGTTCAGATCATCGCCCCCCCTTCCCTATCCGTTCTTATCCCCTTGATTTAATGATGCCTTCATCACACAAATCGGCATCGTGCACCTGCTGACTGTGTAGCTCTGTCTTGCTAAATGCTTAGGAGTGACATAAGCCGTTGACGTATGCTCGAATCCATGTCCCCTGCCTCCGTGACTCGAAACTCCCTTTCGTAGGCTATTCTTGACTCACGAGTCCCGACTCCCCAGTCCAGGACTCACGAAAAAGGTTAATATGAACCAATCAAAATAGCTATTATTCTACATCTTAGCCGGGATTTTTACATATCAATTGTTTCAAAAGGGAAAGGTAATGGCAAACAAATAAAAATGTCCGTTTTTTTAAAGGCATAACTAATAAATGAGCATTATCTACAATCGTGTTCATTAAAAAAATACTTTTCATTCATTCGAATCATCACAAAATCATAACCATTCCGTTGCTAAATAAATCTCTGCCAAGCTGACCTCCCGAGCAGAGAACCTCTCCCTGACATAGTGATAATGCACCTCAATGTACTTAGTGTGAGCATTAGACACAAGGTTTCTCGCAACTGCCAATGCGCTCTGATTGTCAGTGAAGTTGGTGGTGGCAGAAGCCTGACCAACACCCAAATCAACCATAAGGTGTATGAGCCACACACACTCAACAATCGCTGTGAAAGCTTCCCTATACTCAGCCTCACAACTGGAAGTGGCCACTGTAGGCTGCTTCTTGCTCAGCCAAGATATACATGAGCTACCAAGCATGAAGCAAAAACCACTAGTGGACACATGAGTGTCATAGCAACCGGCCCAGTGAGAGTCAGAAAAAACATGCAAATCTGGGAGTAGTGATCCCCCCTTGGGATAAAACAACCCAAGTAGTCGTGTACCACTCAAGTAGCGAAAGATGTGCTTAACCGCTTGCTGATGCTTGACACCTGGGCAATGCATAAACCTGCTCATATGTGAGATAGCAAACTAAATATCTGGGTGAGTAATGCATAAGTAAATCAAGCATCCAACAACCAGCTGATAGAGAATAGCATCAAATGCATCTCCAACAACATGAAAGACTCAATTGTATGCAATATGATAAGCATGTATCTTTTCATACCAAGCACATGGTGCTTTCTTTAAACCATATAATGCCTTATTTAACATGCACACCTGGTTTTCATGCCCTTTTTGCACAAAGCCGTAGGGCTTAAAAACATATTTCTTCATGCAAGTCACCATTTAGAAATGTTGTTTTAATTTCCAACTGATGTACATTCCACCCATGATCAGCTGCAAGTGCACAGATGCTATGAACAGTATTCATTCGGCAAGTAGGTGCAAAGGTTTCATCAAAATCGATGCCTCTTTCTTGCGCATAACCCTTTGCAACAAGCATGGCCTTGTACCTGTCAATTGCTCCATCAGGTTTACAATCTAATGCAAAAGGGCACTATGAGAGCCTGAACGAGTACGGTATGACATAGATGCATCTAATTTGCTATCATGCAAAGTCTGCACTAGCCATTTTGGCATAGTTTTTTGCCTCCTCAATATCAGTTCTCTCATCAACAAGTGCATCATGCAAATCTGCATCAGAAATGGAATGATCTACATCAGTATATGAAACTTGCAATGGCTGAGAAGGTGCCTCATTAGGACCAGCACTAGACTGTCCACCTGTAAAAAGAGGCAACAAAGTATCATACATGTACTTGAAGCTAACAGATGTCTCCTTCGTACATGAAAGTAAAGGCTGAATAGCATCTTCCACAAAAACAACATCATGGCTAACCAAAATGTGTTTAGTTTGTGGATGATATAGACAATAGCCTTTGCTTTCAGAACTCTACCCAACAAAAATACATTTTAGTGCGTTATCATCCAATCTCCCGCGATGTTGTTCAGGCACTAATGCATATGCCAAACAACCAAAAACACGCAGATGAGCAACAGATGGCTTGTGACCATGCCAAGCCTCATATGGAGTGATAGACTGTAGTTCTTTAGTGGGACACCTGTTAAGTACATATGTTGCACACATGACAATCTCAAGCTAGAAACTATGTGGTAAAGTCTAACTCTTGACCATACAACTCGCCATTTCCATGAGTGACATGTTCTTCCGTTTAGCAACTCCATTCTATTGAGGTGTATACAACACTATACATTGATGTTTTATCCCACGTTTAGCCAGAAATGCATTAAAGTCAGAAGACATATATTCCCCCCCTTGGTCAGAACAAAGGGTGCCCATTTTATTCTTGCATTTATATCAAAGAAGGGTGACTCCAGAAACTGTGATTTCATAAGTGTTGGGGGATTCTTAGACGAGAAGGAGTTTGAGGGTTTGTAGGAGAAAAGGGAAGAAACAAGAAGAGAAAATACACCTGGAAGCTTCTGCCGATTGATTACAGTAAGACAATTACAATGTTTGAAGTACAAGACAAGCCAATACCTCTGTGCACAATCCCACAGAGTGCCCACTTACAAAATACCAAATATCCCAAAGTCTTCTTGCCGCCGGCCTCCTCTGCACCAGACCTCCATCTGCTTCAAGCTTATCCTTGTGCACACCTTGCACCAAGCTTCCACAAAGGGGGAGGAGTGAATACCTTCTGTCGGCACGCGCACACTATAGTGAGACCTTGAGATCCTTGGGGGAGTATAGCTTAGCACTCTCTGCACAAATCCTTAGTCACTCTCCATGCACCTTACACTTCCACTTCTCTGCGTCGCACACTGGTGACTGTTGCACTTCTCTCTCTTGCTTCACTTAGACTATGCTTCTCTTGCTTACTCTAAGATTGGTCCAAGAATAGACCTTGCCTTGATTTGAGTGTGTCGATCACGTACGCTCCTAACTGCAATGGTATATTGGTGCTCACTTTGATGTCCCAAGATTGTCTTTCCAAGTGGCAGCCAACGACTCACTGTTTTGTCCTGTAGTGACTTTAGACTAAAACCCAAAATTTTAATGGGGGGGGGCCATACTTTGACCTGTGCGTACGTTGCCGCTTCACATACCTTCACATTTTCTTTTAAGTCTTCACTTTTGCAGCTAAGGGGGGGTTCACCTGAACCTTCCAAAACACTTTAAAACACACTTTGAACCTTAGGGAAATTAGAGAAAATACCTCTGCAACGTGCAACTCACTTTCTCCAATTTACCCTTTGTGGACAATTAATTGTGCACTACCTGTGCACTTTGACACTTGCATTCTAGCACTTTGACTTTGCACCTATTGACTTTGACCTTGACCTTGTTGACTTTAACTAGTTGACTTTGAACAGTTGACTTTGATCTTTTGACTTTGACTGTAGTTGACTTTGACCAACATGACTTTTATGGGCTCAACACATAAGCATTATCTCCGTCTCTATGAGGCTTCCAACAGTACATACATTCACAAAATCACTTTGAAACATCCTAGTCAAGTAGGCTAGCTTATCAAGCATATCACACATAAAATGGAGGCTATAGATGAATTGAAATGATCTAACTTTTTGGAATAAGAAGAATTATGTTCATTCAAAAACACAAGCAATGGCTCAAATGATTCACAAACCTTATGTATAGTGGTAGCATGACTGAACCATCGCACACTATGAATGTGACTCATATGAAGAACAACACATCCAAACTCAGCCTCCAAGGCCTCAAGCAATTTGCTTCTCTTAGAACTTTTGTTAAAGGTTCATGCAATGTCAGCCACAATGGTATCAATGCTTTGTCCATAAAGAGATTTTTTTATTGCATCTGCAGGCTTTTTTGTATGCCACACAATGAATAGAAGTCCTATATGCATTCAATTGTTTATATCTAGTGGTCAAACCATTCATATGTCCAATCATAGCTGATGCACCATCTGTCCCCAAGCATACTATTTTCAACATATCAAGATGAAGCTCTTTCAAGAAATACATGGACAATTCAAACAAGTGTAAACAAGGACCATCTTGAATCTCTAGCAAACCCAAGAATATAGTGATAGGTTCATAATACTAAAAAAAGGAAGCATATACCACCATGTGTTGCTTTATCTTAATATCGATCAACTCATCCATTATTAAGCTAAAATACATAGATGATCTCAATCGATTCACAATTTGATTCAAGAGTGTCTCACTAATATATTGAATAAACGTGGCATAAGCTTTGCCATTGTGATACATGTTTGTAGTGAGATTTGAACATCCACATGCTTCAAGAAGATCCAAAACTTAGAAAATATGAAAATGTATGATCCTCTTTGGAACCATAATAAGCATCCCTAAAGAGATTGGTTATTGTATATTGTGCAATAACCTTATACTTTAAAACACCCACATCAATAGAGTTCTTCTTAGCACCACAAAATATTTTTCATCCTCATGTGCTCTAGTACGAGAATGCTCAGTCAATGCACTATGTTGTATATTTTTTGAACCATTCTTTACAAAATCACTCTTACAATTTATATCCTATCTGCAATATGTGCAAAACATCCTTGCTATAGTATCATCAAAATACACCCACTTAAATGTGCATATCCCTGCAGTATTCCAAGCTTTTCTACGAACATCCTTTTCTTTATTTCAAGATCGTTATCAATATCTTGATTGTAAGAAGGTTCTAGGCTAATATCATTTGAAGAGAGCTCCCTTTGGACTCTCTTCTTGCCTTTCTTGGAAGATTCTGGTTGCTTCATAAAGTGTGGTATACTAAAAAGAGTTCTTTGCAACATTGCATAAGCTGCATTGACAAGTAAGAATTATAAGAAAAAAGGTATCTATGAGAGAGCTAAACTACTATATAAAGGGCAAGCTCTTGAAAGGCACATTCCATGCCATGTGCTTTTGCTTTGAATCATGTGGAATCAAAGAAATATCTCTTGATTTGATATACATAAGGTTTAAAGTTTAAGAGTTCCTCTATGCCTGACAAAGCTCAAACTTTAATCATATTGATGGATAGTTCATTAGATTTTTATTTAATAGTAAAATGGCATTTAAATTATCAAACATCACACATGTCTGAATGGATAGATCGAGACTTCTTTATGATCCTATAAACATTTTCCAAGTCACACATGTCACATATATTATGTAGTCCTAGAAGTACTTTGATCAATGCATTTACACCTGAATAACTTATTATGACAAAAAAGTGAACGAAAGTCAGCCCCACTTTTTGAGTAGCAAGTGTAGAGAGTACATGCCCAGAAGCAAAATGAAAAGAAGAGTGTACTCGCAAAAGAAAGAGTGTGAGAGACTCAATGTGAGTAGATCAAGAAATGGGTAAACTCACATGGATTAGAAATGAGCTTGCCAAGAGCATGGAGTAGGCTCCTCAAGCCTCTAACCAAGTACAAATGGGGGGAGATGCCCTCCTTATATAGATTTGGGAGGGGCTCTCCAAAGTACATCTCATGTGGTATAATTCCCCTCAAAGGAGAATGACTACAATGGTAGAAGCAAATGGGAAGGTACCCAAACAAAAAGAGATACAATATAAAATGGAAATAAACTGGAAATGTAGTCCTCCTGGATACAAAATGGAGATGCACTCATGGGGATACAAATATAGATGATGTAGGAGCAATCATGTCATCAACACTCCCTCTACAACTGCATTTTGGAGCGACTGAATATTGCAGAGGTCCACCAAGTGCTAGAGCAGAACTGGAGGTAGAGCCTTCGTGAACATTCACTAGTGAAGGCTCGATTGAGTATGTGCATGGATCGCTCTGACATAGGCAAGAAAAAAATCGTGTTTAATCTCTCTCTCTCTCTCTCTATAGAGAAATGGTGTTGCATACAGTCTGTCATCCATTCGATCAGAGGGAATCTCGAACTTTCTCCTTTGCTCTCTCTCTCTCTCTTTGTCTCTCTCTCTTTCTCTCTATCGGGCACTCAGAGACAACATAGGCACAACAGATGACTACGTAGAAGAACAGATAGCATAGTAGAGAGATTGAACGCATGCTTTTGGGTACAATAGAATTGCTCTTTCCTCTCTCTCTATCATCCTCTCTCTCTCTCTTCTCCCTCTCTCTCTCTCTATGTCATAGATGTTGCACACATAGTAGGCTTGCTGATCAAGATGTGTTAACAGAGCTTGAAGAATGTGTTTGCTAATGGTCTGTGTAGAGGATGAGCAGAGGTCGCCCATCAAGCAAAAATGGAGTAGAGGACACTCGTCAATGGTCTGGATGTGCACATCTATAGAGAGATCGCCACTTCTGTAGAGAGTGTAGATTCACTTTTTGTCTATTTTGTTTGAAGGATGTGGATGGCATCTTGTGCTTCGCCAAGCTTGGTCATGCACCTAGCGAGCTCAAGCACACGCTAGGCTCCTCGTGTGGAGAAACTGTGTATTGGACCCTCACTTGCATCTTCGTTGTCGCTTTGGTAGTGAACACATGGGTATAATGCTCATACCATGGTGCTTAATTAAGAATGCAACGTAGAATAGTTTTGTGCAATTCGTGTTGTGCACAGGATTGATCAGGTCATCCTAGCTTGTGATTGAATATCACAGATGTTGCATGCTGTGTAGCAGAAGTGGGAGTCGAGTGAAGCCTGATCAATGGATGATTGACCAAGCTTGTTGGCAAAATAACAGAGAGTAGCGAATCGGGAAAAACAAGAAACTAGACATGCTTTGCTATTGAGCTTCCTCAACAAAGAGGTTATTTGTTTATTGCTTTCTAATGCTCTTTTCATATGTAGAGTTATCACATTGATACCTTATGATGCGTTGTAACACAAAAATAGTGCTTATTGAAGGGAGCCGCAAGCCATTGGATACAACAACGAAAGAAAAATGTTGTAACGGAGAAGGTGATGGATGATCATGATGATGCTTATTAATAAGAAGAAAGGAAAAAGCATATGATGTACCAAAACATACCATCAAAATAGTGTTGATGATCACTTAAAAACATGAGATATTATCTCTAATGCCATAAAGATCCAAAATGTTATAGAGTCATCACACACATGTTACAATAATGAGCTATGAAATGAGCACAAAGTACCATCCAATGCAAGGGTGGGAGGGAGGGAAAGCAGGGTTAAAGGGGTACAAAATGATGAAGAATAAGGGGTGGGAGGGTGGGAAAATGGGTAAAATGAAGCCCTAAAGAGCAAAATTGATGGCAAAAGCTTCTCTCAACAAGGAGAAAGCAAAACACCAACATTCAACCACCACCACCAAAATGATCATCAAATGCACCACCAAGACCTCCACCTAGCGCTATGATACCATGTAGAGAGTACACGTGCAGAAACAAAATGAAAAGAAGACTGTACTCACAAAAGAAAGAGTGTAAGAGACTCAAAGTGAGTAGACCAAGAAATTGGTAAACTCACATGGATTATAAATGAGCTTTTCAAGAGCATGGAGTAGGCTCATTAAGCTTCTAACCAAGTACAAATGGGGGGAGAAGCCCTCCTTATATAGATTTGGGAGGGGCTCTCCAAAGTACATCTCATGTGGGATAATTCCACTCAAAGGAGAATGACTACAATGGTAGAAGCAAATGGCAAGGTACCCAAATACAAAAGATACAATATAATGGAAATAAATTGGAAATGTAGTGCCTCCTCGATACAAGATGGAGATGCACTCATGTGGACACAAATATAGATGATGTAGGATCAATCATGTTGTCAACAAAAAGTGGCTCAAACACTTTCAATTGGCTCACATGACTAAATGCAGCTCAAGTACCAGATTAAATCAAAGTCAACAAACCATACTTTTTTGCTAACGCTCAATCCAAAGTAGCATCGACTTTCAAGTTTACAATTAGATATACATATCTTTCAATCTTCAACATTATATTTCATTCCAATGGTGATGACCGAAACTATAAAGATAATTTGGAAATCTTAAAATGATGTTGAAACGTTGTAGCTTTAATGATAGTCAAAGGCATTAAAGATGTTGAAACGATAATCTATACACATAATTTTTTCTAATGTAATCTACATGCATACCATTTTCTGGTTGCGATTCATAATTGATCTTTTCAAATGGGCTGTAAATTTGTTTCATGAAAATGTAGCACTTCTATGCAGCTTGATTTCTGTGGCCCTACAAGATGGTTACGATTATCATTTCGAACCCTGTGCATATTTGGACATGCCTCTCCAAGGAGCCTAGGTCCCACAATGCAATGCATTGACTATCATGCTTGATCTTGCATTATTTACTTATCCTATGATTCTAAATAGGGGATGCCAGGTGAGCTTGTACGTTGGAAAAGAAATTATCCCACTAGAAGGCTGTAAATTTGATGCCCAACCTTGGTCATCACAAAAATCTAGGGGATGCCCTAACTTATAAGGTGGGCATCCTTGTAATTTTACATGATAAGAATTCCCTCGAATTTTGATGTGGGC
>CM035440.1:36485528-36506462 GCA_020310875.1 Ceratopteris richardii
CATATGCATACATACATACACACACATTTGCATGTACACATGCATATGCATACACACATGCATATACATACACACATACATATTACATACATACACACACATTTGCATGTACATACACACATGCATACATACATACACACACATTTGCATGTACACATGTATATACATACACGCATGCATATACATACACACATATGTGCATACACACATGCATATGCATACACACATGCATATGCATACACACATGCATATGCATACACACATTCATATGCATACACACATGCATATGCATACACACATGCATATGCATACATACATACACACATATGCATACACATAATCACATATATATTACTGCATACACACATACATATTACATACACACTCATATACATATTACATACACACATGCATATGCATACATACATAAATATTGCATACAAACTCATATACATATTATATACACACATGCATATGCATACATACATACACACACATATGCATACACACACATATACATACACACACATACACACACACATACACACACACATACACACACACACATACATACACACATGTAGAATATAAATAATTAAATATCTAAAAATAGATCTTTATATATTTGGATTGTTTCTCTAATGTTTACATACATTTAATTACATACTTTATTTAGGATGTATTTATGTGTAAAAACTCAAAAATCCTATTTTTGGTATATTTAATTAATTAATTAAATATATATATATATATATATATATATATATATATATATATATATATATATATATATATATATATATATATATATATATATATATATATATATATATATATATATATATATATATATATATATATATATATATATATATATATATAATTAATTGAATATACCAAAAATAGGATTTTTGAGTTTTTACACATAAACACATTCTAAATAAAGTATGTAAACATTAGAGAAAAAATCTAAATATATAAAATATAAATAATTAAATATCTAAAAAATAGATCTTTAAATTTTTAGGGTTTATATATATATATATATATATGTGTGTGTGTGTGTGTGTATATATATAATCAAATATATCAACAATAGGATTTTTGAGTTTTTACACATAAACACATCCTAAATAAAGTTTTAGGATTAATATTAATTTATACAATGAAATATATGTAAAAATATAAAAAAAATAGATCTTTAGATTTTTTAGGATTTATATATATGTCCTAACATCTCCACATGGGATCAGATGGCATCTCCATGTACACCTTGGGGAGCTCATGACCATGATGACTCCAAGATATATCGCATATGTGATGGAGCTTCACTGATGGATGCGGGCGAAAATTCCATGCGTCAACGCATTCGACAGCTTTGCTTCATACAGTTTGGACATTCTATCATGTTCAAATGGAGCGAACAGGATAAAGATTCCAAAAATTACATCACACAGTCGATATATGAAGAGTACCGGCCAGCACCTGGGCATCCTATTGTGAGCTCAGAGTGGATTCAACACATGCCACGTGAGGTGATGTCTCATCAGCGGTCCAAGGCTCACGATGCTTTCAGAGTAGGCTTACCGAAGCTTGTATGGTTAGATGCTGAGGAGTGGGAATCGATTCATGATGAGCAACAACATACTCCTGACTAATATCGTCAACAGCGAGATGCGGTGGCCACACATTTAGATATGGTTGGAACATCATATTTTGGTAGCAGCGGATATGACATTATGTGCTACCAGTTTGTAAGTATCATTTTAATTATTGAATTTGTTTGTGTTAAGCACATCATGTATGTTCATCTAACATTTTGCATATTTATTATAGGACTTGACAATGGGTCATCCTCTGACGCGAACCGAAGAAGCTCATGGATATCATCATGGATTGGCTACACTGTTGCAGGACTTAGAGGGACGCGGTGCGATCATTTCATGGGAGCATCTATGATGAGGTGAACTTATAGCTTGGTTTGGTATTTTTAGTTGTTGTTTATAAATATCATGTCAATTTGTCTCATTTTATGCATATGCTTTGTTGTAGGACTATAGGTGTAAAGGTTTTGATTCCCTTGAGCATATGTATGGTAGTGCTTTGTCACAATTTTGTATTACAATCATATGTGGCAATGGTGCACCATAATTTTGTATTTGGTTCCTATATGGAAGTGCTTTGCCACATTTTGTATTTGACTCATATATGGCAGTGGTTTGCCACACTCTCGTACATGCTTCATTTATGGAATATGTAACTTTTTTGTACATGATTCATGGTTCATTCTGCTCATCTCTTTTGTGTCCGACTGTATTTTGCTATATGAAATCATGTTTTGGTTGCCATTAGAGTACACATCACATGTACTCGATTTTCTTTGGGCAGAGTTTATTGTCTTTTGCTACACAACATCATGGTAATGTTGCTACAGCAAGAGACAACACACTCTGCCCAAAAAAAATTCTACACATATGGTCGTCGGTATGCCCAACAGGACGTCGATATACATGATGGTACGTCCACTAGGTCACCGATATAGGCATCGGTATGAGTGTCGATATTATCGATGCTCATATCGACGCTTATACTGATGCCTATACTAGCGCTTTGCTACTGATGCTTATACGGATTCATATATTGACATCGGTGCAAAAACGTGCCCATTCAATTTCCTCGATAGAAGGCTTGGTATAAACCTCATATGTTGTAGTGCTTGGATATGGCTACAAGCATGCGTTTTATGGACTATGCTAGACCTCATTTTTGTTGATATATTTAGGTAGTGATGTGTGTGAATACTCTGGGAATACTGGGACACTTTTTTCCCTCTTTAGGAGGTATTTTTCCCCTTACTTGTATATACGCTGTGCCCTAATGTGTTACTTATCTTTGTACATTCTACTTGTAATACATTTAGTATTGTGTGTTGTGCTCCAAGCTTCTTCTTCTTCCTTGTGTTGTTCGTGTGCTTTTGCAAACCTCGAACTCCAACAATTGGTATCAGAGCAGGTCGCTGCTTCATCTAGGGCATCGTCGACACCCCTCCCATTGCAGTCTCAGAATCACATGAAATTTGGTATGCATACTCAAGGCTATTAGGAAGATCAAAACAGCTTCGCATTGTGGTGCTGAAATCGTGGTCTAGGCTCGTTTTGGCCTCCGAATGCACTATCATAGTGCTTGTACATGCTATTTTGCCTTTTTGTGCCAAAGATATACATTTAATCTCAGTTCGCCAGTATAAGCGTCTCGAAGTCTACAATAGGTTTAGCAAAACTCATCGGGGTAGTTCTGTTCAACTTTTTCAGATACAATCATTTTTTTGCATTAGGGTATTTTAATTAATGGCCATGACTAAAAGCAGTGATGTATTTTTTATGTTGGTCGTTGAGGATAAGTTGGCCGGTACGAATTACCCATTGTGGGCTTATATGATGCGTCATGTATTGGTCGCAAAAGGACTCTAGAATATTGTGCAAGGTGTTGAAAAACATCCTATTGCACCTCCAAATACAGGTACTGAAGCTAATGAAGATGGCATTGAAGATGAAGATATTCTTTATGTTCTTGTTCGTGCTGCGGTTTCTGGTGCACCTACTATAGAGCAAATTGGTTGGGATGGCAGAGATGCTCAGTCACATGCATTGATAGCCATGTCTGTCAAATGTGCCATTATTCCTCAACTTTGCTCTTGCAGAACAACCAAGGATGCTTGGGATACACTTATCACGTTGTACTAGGCAAGGAATTGTCAAGGGAGCACTAGATTGTGCTCTCTGACTACAATAGACAAGATTTTGAAAATATGCTTTTGATTACAAGAATACCCATGTAGGGAAAATAGTACAAGAATATGTAGCTGATACAAGAACTCCCACAACCTGGGACTTATATGTATAGATAACTCAGCTAGAGATGATACAGGAGATCCCACAACCCGGGATCGTAAGTATGGAGCAAGATCTCTGGATTACAAGAACTCCCTTCAGAGAGATGAACTAGCTACAAGAAATAACTCGAAAGGATCTCATACTACGAGATTGCAACAGGACAAAAGAGTATGTCCAAGATACAAGACTAGACAAGACTAGATCAAGAGACAAGGCTAGAACTCGAACTGGAACTTGAAAGTACTTACTTGGTGATCAGGACTCCTTGACCTCCCAAATTGGCATTGGGAAGACTGAGTATGTATGTGGCAAAGGCCTCCTTATATATGATTTCAAGGGTGGTTCCCAACGGTGATTGTGAGCTGATGATTTCATCAATGATATCATCAATCCGAACATGACCTCTAGATGTCAAAATTTAGCAAATAGATAGTCGATCTTAGATTTTGCATGTTTTGGACGCAATGGAAGCATCGATTTCTCCTAATTCTGAACTAATCATGAGATATAGGATTCACATGGAATCTGAGGTTCAAGATGGTTTGCTTTGTCCATGACATCATCTCCCCCTTAAGCGACAAGTTCCACGAGGAGCGGTGTCGTCGAGATTTTCTTTCCTCTCTCATTCATGAAGGCCTACAGGAAACACATTCGATGAAGGTAGCCTAAATTCCGTAAGAAGTCCAAGATGCATCACGGATGTCAAAGAGAGTTCACATGCAAACTTTGGAAGAAATCAAGAAAATCTAGGGTAGCGGTCAAAGCTGGTCAAACTTTGGAAATTAGGGCAAAAATTTCAATGTCTCCAAATCACATGAAAATTCAGACACTTGTAAATCCTATCAAAGGCAGTCTACAGCCCGAATTTCACATGAAAATGGATTTTCTAGCACATTGATATGCCATGTGCATTTTGTAAAAAATGTAATTTTTCCACTTAGACCCTACAAAATGTTGTACAGGAGTTTTTGTTAGCCATATGGTTTGACATGTATAAAGATCATATGTGGCTACATATTTGTACAAATTTTCAAGGCTATCAGAGCTTCCTAGACACCTATGATCTTTATACATGTCAAACCATATGGCTAACAAAAATTCCTATATAACATGTTTTACATTTTTTACAAAATGCACATGGCATATCAATGTGTTAGAAAATCCATTTTCATCTGAAATTCAGGCTATAGACTGCCTTTGATAGGATTTAAAAGTATATGAATTTTCATGTGATTTGGAGACATTGAAAATTTTACCCAAATTTCCAAAGTTTGACCAGCTTTGACCGCTACCCTAGATTTGCTTGATTTCTTCCAAAGTTTGCATGTGAACTCCCTTTGACATCCTTGATGCATCTTGGACTTCTCAGGGAATTCAAGCTACCTTCAAATTCTGTTTGTCTATCAGTCTGTGTATGATTTGCTATAGATAGTTTAACTTGAACACCAAGGAGCTTGCAAAGACTATTCCAAAATTTGGATATGAACTGTGGACCTTAATCACTTACAATATCATCAGGAAATCCATGAAGCCTAAAGATGTATCTGAGAAAAAGTCTAGTAGTGGCTGCACCTATGATTGCCTTGGTAGTTGGAATGAAGTGTGCCATCTTTGTAAATCTATCCACAATAACAAGAATGGCATCATACTTATCTGACTTTGGTAGATCTGTGACGAAATCCATAGACAATTAAGCCCACGGCCTTTCTGGAATAGGTAAAGGTTGCAAGAGGCCATGAGGTTTATGAAGGAGAACCTTATATCTATTGCAAGTATCACAGGTTCAGATATATTCTTTGACTTGCTTCCACATTTGAGGCCACCAAAAATCCCTTGATATGAGTTCTATTGTTTTATTCACTCCAAAATGTCCTGCTGCAAGATTATCATGACATTGTTGAAGTACTTGGATCTTGGACTTTCCTGGAGGGACATACAAAAGGTTCTTATAGAGTAGTAACCCATCCCTTTCCTGAAATTCATTTACTTCTTGGACTTTTCCTCCTTGACCTTTCTGCTTAACATTACAAAACAATTCATCCCATGGTAGATTCTCACGGATCAAATGATTCAAGGCTGAATCTTCATGATGGCTTGAAGAGATAGCTGCGAACTAGAGATGCTGAGGCTTGAGTTAGACACTCTCTTGTTGATCAAAGGCCTCTTCACCCTTCTTTGGTGCAAGGTAAGATCTTCTGGATAGGGCCTCTGTCTGACATTGTTGACGTCTTGGACAATATGTGATGACAAAGTTGAATCTGGATAGAAAGTTACTCCATTGAGATTGCCTTCTATTGAGGATGCGGGTGGTCATAAAATACTCTAAGTTCTTGTGATCTGTATACACAATAACTTTGTGAGCTACTCCTTCTAGACGGTGATGCCAGGTATCAAACATGTCTACTATGGAAAGAAGTTCTTTATCATGGATTTCATAATTAATTTTTGGAGGGGAAAATTTCCTTGACTGATGTGCAATTGGATGTAGGTGTCCATCATCTCCATATTGGGATAGAATGTCCCCTAGAGCAAAGTCTGATGCATATGTTTCTAGGAAGAAGGGTTTGCTGGAATCAAGATGAACTAGAATTGGGGCAGTAGTGAGTGCTGATTTCAAGGTCTAAAAGGCTTTTTTTGCTTCTTCGATCCATGAAAATTTTGAGCCTCCTATAAGCTTGGTAAGAGGTGTCACTACCTTGGAGTAATCTCTAATGAATATCCTTTAAAAATTGGAAAACCCTAGAAAACATTGTACATCTCAAACACAAGAAGGTGGTTGCCAATCAAGGATTGTCTTGATCTTCTTAGGGTCCATAAAGATTCCTTTCTCTAATACAATGTACCCTAAAAATCCACTTTTGTCTGATGGAAAGAGCTCTTTTCCAATTTTGCATATAACCCTTTTTCTCTTAGTTTCTCTAAGGCTATCTTTATGTGATATTCATGATCTTCTAGATTTTTGGAGAATATCAAGATATCATCCAGATAAATTACCACAAAATCATCTAAATACTCTCAAAAGATATCATTCATCATATGTTGAAAGACTATTGGAGCATTTGTGAGACCAAATGGCATAACTACATATTCAAAGTGCCCATAACTTGCTCAAAATGTTGTCTTCCATTCATCTCCTTCTCTGATCCTGACAAGATTTTATGCTCCTCAAAGGTCAATCTTCATTAAGAAATTTTCTTTTCCGAGACATTCTAAGAGCTCTAATATAAGGGGTAGAGGATATCTGTTCTTTATTGTGAATTTATTCAACCCACAATAGTCCACACACATTCGAAGAGTTCCATCCTTCTTCTTTACAAATAGGATAGGGGATCCTGCAGGAGACTTTGAGTGTTTGATAAACCTCTTTGGTTGATGATGAAAGGCAATCCAAATGCCTTGTCATTTGAGGAGTTAGTCTTTGTCCTGCTGCAGGAAGATCAGTCCAGGCAGGACATGTCCATTATGCGAGTTGTAGATCAAGCTTTCCTGGCTAATCAGAAGGGCAAAGGAAAATGGAGCTCTTCAACTAGTAAGCAGAAATCTCCTAATTCTGCACAATCGAAGAGGGAAGACAAAGATGAAAAGAAATCAGAAAAGCAGAAATTGTTTTGCAAGTACCGTAAAGGAAATGATCATATCATAAAGAACTGTCCTAACAAAAGAGGCAGGAATGGTTGTTGCAGAGGCCTCTACACCAAAAATAGAGTCTGCTAATCTTGTGCAGGAAGAAGAATGGGCGTTTACTACTGTTTGAAGTTTTGACCCATCTTCTCATGAGCAGTGCATGTCTGCAGTAGACTCAGATGTGTGGTACTTTGACAGTGGGGTGACCAAACATATTACCTCACAGCATAGTTTCTTCTCTTCACTCGAGCCTGCCCCTATAGGGAATACTGTTACATGCACTAACTACTCCTCTTATCCTGTTACGGGAGTTGGTAAGATCATTTTGACTACAACTGATGGTAGTTCTTTCACTTTGTCAGATGCTTTATTTGTGCCAGGGATCAAGAAGAACCTGTGGTCAGCTTCGGCATTAGCCAAGATAGGCTTGGTTGCAAAATTTGTTGATGATAGGGATCAAGAAGAACCTGTGGTCAGCTTCGGCATTAGCCAAGATAGGCTTGGTTGTAAAATTTGTTGATGATAGGTGTATAGTTCATCATCTATCAAAAAGGCGATGTGATTATTCCTTCCGGCATTTTATGTCGTGGGCTGTATATTAAGCTCATAGACTATGAAAGATCTGTGAATGATTTGGCATGTGCAGTACATGATTCTCAGGCTATGTCAGATGCAAAGCTTTGGCATGCACACTTTGGTCATCTGAATTTCGCTAGTTTGCTATGCCTGCAGAAATCTCAAATGGTGTCCTCTTTGCCCAATCTTGAGGCACTTAGAAAATATGTTTGTGAAGGCTGTTTTTTGGAAAAAATGCAGCATTCCTCATTTCCAAAAGATAGTTCAATTCGGGCTACTCAGAAATTGCAGCTTCTACATAGTGATGTCTATGGTCCTATGCAGACACCTTCTTTTGGAAATTATCTTTACTTCGTGACTTTCATTGATGATTTTTCCAGGCATGCATGGGTATATCCATTGAAGGCAAAGTCCGAAGTGTTCATGTGCTTCAAACAGTTTTTGGTTTTGGCTGAAAATCTGTCAGCATGTAAAATGGGCACCCTCCGTTCTGAACGAGGGGGAGAATATATGTCTTCTGATTTTAATGCATTTATGGCTGAACGTGGGATAAAACACCAGTGTACAGTGCTATATACACCTCAACAGAATGGAGTTGCTAAATGAAAGAACATGTCACTTATGGAGATGGCGAGGTGTATGGTCAAGAGTCAGACTTTACCACATAGTTTCTGGCTTGAGGCTGTCATGTGTGCAACATATGTACTTAACAGGTGTCCCACTAAAGCATTGCAGTCTATCACTCCATATGAGGCTTGGCATGATTGCAAGCCATCTGTTGCTCATCTGCATGTTTTTGGTTGTTTGGCATATGCATTAGTGCCTGAACAACATCGCAGGAAATTGGATGATAAAGTAGTAAAATGTATTTTTGTTGGGTATAGTTCCAAAAGTAAAGGCTATCATCTGTATCATCCATATACTAAACGCATTCTAGTTAGCCGTGATGTTGTTTTTGTGGAAGATGCTATTCAGCCATTGCTTTCATGTACTAAGGAGACATTTGTTAGCTCTAAAGACATGTATGATACTTTGCTGCTCCTTTTTACAGGTGGACAGTCTAGTGCTAGTCCTAATGAGGCAACTTCTCAACCTTTGCAGGTTTCAAGTGATGATGCAGATCATTCCGTTTTTTATGTAGATTTACATGATGCACTTGTTGATGAGAGAGCTGATATTGAGCAGGCAAAAACTATGTGAAAATGGCTGGTGTAGACTTTGCATGATAGCAAATTAGATGCACCTCTGTCATATCGTACTTGATCAGGCTCTCATAGTGCCTCTTTTGCATCAGATTGCTATGCTATGGCTGCATCTAGTCTCTGTGATGAGAATGATCCTGTTTCGTTTGATGAAGCATAAAACTCAAAAAATTGGATGGCTGCTATGCAATTTGAATATGTTGCAAAGGGTTATGCACAGGAAAGAGGCATTGACTTTGATGAGACATTTGCACCTACATGTCGTATGACTACTGTTCGGAGCATCTGTGCACTTGCAGCCCATCATGGTTGGAATGTACATCAGCCGAACATTAAAACATCATTTCTGAATGGTGACTTGCATGAAGAAGTGTATGTTTTTAGCCCCGTGGCTTTATGCAAAAAGGGCATGAAAACTAGGTGTGCAGGTTAAAGAAGGCATTAGATGGTTTAAAGCAAGCACCACGTGCTTGGTATGAGAAGATACATACCTATCTGATTGCACATGGTTTTGAGAACAGTCCAACTGAAAGCACCTTGTATGTTAAGCCTGCTAATGATGTGCTTCTGATCACTGTTGTCTATGTTGATGACATGCTGCTCACTAGTTCTATTGAGAAGCATATTGCTTATTTTAAGGCTGATTTCCATGCCTCATTTGAGATGTCTGATTTGGGGCATTTGCACCATTATTTGGGCATTCAGTTTATGCACATTTATGGTGGAATGGCTTTGTGTCAAACAAAATATATTGACATATGATTGTAGTGTTTTGGCCTTGAAGACTGTAAACCTATTGCCACTCCTATGGAAATAGGATTAGGACTGAGGCTTCATGATGCTGGAGATGCATTTGATGTTTGCTATCTCACAGATGAGCAGGTTTATGCATTGCCCAGGAGTTAAGCATTGGTAGGCAATTAAGTGCATCTTTCACTACTTGAGTGGTACTCGGCTACTTGGGTTGTTTTATCCCAAGGGGGGATCACTACAACCAGATTTGCATGCTTTTGCTGACTCTGATTGGGCTGGTTGCTATGACACTCGTGTGTCCACTAGTGGCTTTTGCTTCATGCTTGGTAGCTGATGTATATCTTGGTTGAGCAAGAAGCAGCCTATTGTGGTCACTTCCAGTTGTGAGGCTGAGTATAGGGTAGTTTTCATAGCCACAGTTGAGTGTGTGTGGCTCAGATGCCTTATGGCTGATTCGGGTGTTGGTTAGTCTTCTGCCACCACAATCTTTAGTAACAGTTAGAGCACATTGGCAGTTGCGAGGAATCTTGTGTTCCATGCTCGCACTAAGCACATCGAGGTGCATTATCATTATGTCAGGGAGAGGTTCTCTCCTAGAGAGATCAGCTTGGCATATGTGCCCACACAGGAGAACATTGCAGACCTTTTCACGAAGGCTCTACCTAGGGTGAAGTTTGAAGCTTTCCGCAAAGCTTTGGGCTTACTTCCTTTTGTGAAGTGATCTCTACATAGCTTGGCACTTCCTTATACATGAGTGCCAGCTACTTGTTCACCGCATCACTTCCAGGGGGGATTTGTTGATATATTTAGGTAGTGATGTGTGTGAACACTCTAGGACTGCCGAGGCACTTTTTTCCCTCTTTAGGAGGTTTTTTTCCCCCGGCTTGTATATACGCCTATTGCCCTAATGGGCTACTTATCTTTGTACATTCCCTAGTAATGCATTCAGTATTGTGTGTTGTGCTCCAAGCTTCTTCTTCTTCCTTGTGCTGTTCGCGTGCTTCCGCAGAACGCTAACTCCAACAACAGTTCCTTCCTTAGTCCATGTATGAAGGCTTTGGCTCTGACATATGCCAGGTTCTTATAGATATCTTGATGGGTGATTTTATCCTTTTCCTCATTTGCCACTCGAATCGTGTCTGCATCTCCAAATGTGGCGGTGAGTTCTCCAAGAAACTCCTCATAGTCATGAAGTACTACCATATCCTTCTCCAAGATTGGGGCGAACCACGATAATGCTTGTCCATAGAGCAAGGTTCCAATAAAACCGACCTACATCATCAGGGTATTTATCAGGCTGCATATTGTTGAGATATCAAGCTCAACATGTGATGATCCAGGATAACACATATCACTTTTCATTTCTCTGACATGTATAATGGTCGTGCCAATATATGTCACGGACACTTCATTGAGCTTTCTTATATTTATCTACCAAAAGTGATGGCACATTTGTTTCTTGCTAGCCCACTCATTCGTGGACATTAGGTTTTTCCTTATGTATTGGTCTTTTTATATTGCACTTGTTGTATTCTTGTTTTTAGGTCATTCTTGTACATTCCTTTTTATGTAATAGTAGAAGAGGAAGATCATTCTTCCTTGCTTCAATCTAAGTATGTGCTTCTCTTTGATTGTGAGAGTGTGTGTGTGAGCTCTCTTCTTTATCTCCTTCCTCGTGGCATGGTATCAGAGCCAGTGTGGCCATAAAGAGCTCGTGGAGAAGGCTGCCGGTGAAGAGTATGCAAGAAGCATGGAGAAAGCGTGATTCACAAATGACCTTAAATTGCTACAAAAATTGGCATGAAAGTAGAAGATCTCAAAATATTTTTGATAGTTATCCCTTTAGGGTCACTCGTTTTGTAAGATCAAAGTTTTGGAGCCATCTCGATCTCCATTTCGAGCCCGTAAGGTGGGGCCCAAAGAAAAAACAGGTCAGTTTGCAAAACTGTAATTTGTGTTGTTTTCGGTAATACTCATATATTCCAGATCAAGAATTTCAAGTGATTCCGTGTATTGTTGATACAAAAAATTTTCTGAGATTGAATTGTCACATCATAGTGTGACAGTGTTCAAGTAGAAGTGCTGCTTGTAGCATTTTGTAGTGTTGAGAATAGCTGCAGAAATGGCAAATGCAAATGGAACGAGTCAGCTTATGAGCGATAAGATAGACAAGAACAACTTCTATGCTTGGAGATTCAGGATGAAGAATTTCTTAATGGGAAAAGGCTAGTGGAAGTACATCGAAGGAGAGAAAAAAAATGCTCTGCAGTTCCCAGATAGGAATCAGACTACATACTAGTTAAGAGCGTATGAAGAATGGAATCAAGGAGCAAGAAAGGTAATGGATAGCATGATTGGGCACATACAGGATGCCAAGACTCCGAAAGACGCTTGGAACAGTTTGGTCATATTGTATGAGACCAGTACAAAGGCACAGAAATTGGAGCTCAAGAACGAGCTGCATACACGAGAGAAAAAGGGCATGTTTATAAGTGACTACACTCTAAAAATCAAAAGCATCTGTGAGTCACTTGCATCTATTGGCGTGAATGTAGATGATGATGATAAGGTGGAAGTGTGCCTTTGTGGTTTAGGAGCTACATATAAGCAATTCAAAACTTTGACACAAACTAGGGAAAATATTCCAGATTTTGCTGATTTGGTATCTATGCTGATCATTGAAGAAAAGAATCTTGGTGAGGATTCAAACTGCCAAGGAAAAACCAGTTCTGAGTAGGTATTGTACTCTGGAAGAGGAAGAGGCAGAGGTAGAGGCAGAGGCAGAGGCAGAGGCTTCGGAAGCAGAAGATGATACAACTACCAAGATCAAGGTCAACAACAAAATCATGCAGGAGGAAGAGGATTGTTTCAAGGTAGGGGGAGCCAAAGAGGTCGTAGAAGTTTCCAAAGAAATGATTCAGGTAATGACAGTAAAGGATAATGGAATTGTGGTAAATGTGGACACTTTGAACGTGATTGCAGGTTGAAGAATCAAAATAATAGAAGGCAACAAAACAATTATGCATCCACAAGTGCAGATGATTTTGAGAAGTTGTTCATGGTTCAACATCACATGATGAATATGATGTCTATTGGTGTTTCAAAATCAAATGATAATGTTTGGTATGTTGATTCAGATGCTTCAAATCACATGACCAATCATGTGGAATGGTTTAGTACTTTGCAAAAATTGCGAGTTCCTGGATATGTTGAAACAGGCGATGACACATCACACCCTATCGAGCATACAGGAAACATAGCACTATCTATGGAGGATGGAAAGGTAAAACATCTTGCTGATGTGCACATGTTCCAAATATAAAAAGAATCTAGTTTCTGTTGGACAAATGGTTGAACAGGGATTACAAGTAGAAATAGTACATACATATGTTTGGGGTCTTGCAAAGACCACATCTATGGGTGTTTGCAAATTTTATGTTACTTTCATTGATGAAAATACACGGAAAGTATGGGTATATTTCATGAAAGAGAAGAGTGAGGTGTTCGCTCACTTGCAGAATTTTAAAGCTATGGTGGAAAAGCAGACACGAAAGTATATTCAGACATTAAGGTCTGATGGAGGAGGTGAATACATAACAAATGAGTTCAACAACTTTCTTAAAAGTCATGGAATTCAACGTCAAATTTTGTGCAAATACACACCACAACAGAATGGCGTTGCTTAATGCAAGAATAGACATATTGCAGAAATAGCAGGAGCCTTAATGGTTGAAAAGAATATGGTCATTATTATTGGGCAGAAGCTATACATACTACTGTATACATCATGAACATAACTCGGACTACTACTATACATCAAGTTACACCTGAAGAGAAGTTTACAAGTAAATAGCCAAACTTATCACATATGAAAATTTTTGGCTGTATTGCATATGTACATGTTCCAGATGAGTTGAGGATGAAGCTTGATCCAAAAGTAGAAAAATGTATCTTCATTGGATAATCCCTTGAGCAAAAGGGATATAAATGTTATAACCCACTCACACGACAGGTGAAGGTAAGCAGAGATGTGGTATTTGATGAAATGTGAAGCTTCTATGTAGATGTCAAAGAAGGATTGAATCTTGAACGAATGACAAAGAAAATGTTGAAAAATCAAGTGGAGAATCTCAAGATTTGAGTGGACCAGATGCATCAGCAAGCAATAATTCCAACTCAAATCCATGGAGTGGAAGATTGCATGGAAATTTCAATCTAGAAAATTCATCAAATGCACCCAAGAAAGTTAAAGAAAAGCTTTTTGCTAGTAGTAAAACATGTGCAAGTTTTGAAGATGTTGATGGAGATTCAAACGGTGCAGAAAAGAGTCTTGATGAGGAACTTAAATTGCCTTGTGTGAAGAATCTAGGAGTAAGAAAGCCACATGCAGATGATACAAGGAGAAGTGACCCAGGACCAAGAAGATCTGGGAAGATGCCGAATTCAGTGCAACAATTGACATATGATAGTTACATGGCTCGTCATTATGCCTACATGACAAAGGTAATACAAGATGCTGAACCCTCTTGTTTTGAAGATGCAATTGGAAATGCATATTGGGAAAAAGCTATGGATGAGGAGATGGCTGCACTTTATGGAAATGATACATGGAAGTTGGTTCCATTTCCCCAAGGAAAAAAACCCATAGCCTGCAAGTGGGTTTACAAGGTAAAACACAATGCAAATGGTAGCATAAGCAGGTACAAAGCATGATTAGTAGCAAAAGGATATGCACAAACATATGGAATTGATTATGAGGAAACATTCATTCTTGTAACTAAAATGTCTACTTTCAGAAAACTTGTTGCATTAGATGCTTTCCCACATGGTGAGTTACAGGAAGAAGTATACATGGACCAACCACAAGGATATGAAGATTCAAAGCATCCAGAATATGTTTGCAGGTTGCAAAAGGCCTTGTATGGGCTTAAGCAAGCTCCTCGTGCATGGCATGCAAGGATTTCTGATTACTTAACCACCATTGGGTTTTCTATGTGTAAAGCATTAAAGAGGTAAAGCAACTTCTTACGCAAGAATTTGACATGAAAGATCTTGGTGTGCTGCACTATTTCTTGGGCATTGAGTTTATACATACAAAAATAGGTATATGGATGTCACAAAGGCAATATGCCTTGAATATGCTACAAAACTATGGTATGGATGATTTTAAGCCAATTTCTATGGCATTAGATCAAAATTTGAAGTTCAATACTACATCACGTGAAGCATTGGAAAATGCTCCTATGTGTAGGAAAATTGTGGGAATTTTGATATATCTCACAATTATGAGGCTTGATCTTAGCTACACTATTGGACTTGAAAGTCAATTTACGCAGGTTCCTAGGAAGCCACATTTAGATACTCAAAGGCACACTCTATGTTATGTGAGTGCTACCTTGGATTGTGCATTGTGTTATGAAGCTAGTGTAGATTTGTAGGTTCATGGATACTCTGATGCAGATTGAGCTGGTAGCATTCCAGATAGAAGATCTACTAGTGGCTTTCTATTTTTAGGAGTTTTTTCCCCGGCTTGTATATACGCCTATTGCCCTAATGGGCTACTAACCTTTGTACATTCTAGTGGTAATACATTCAATATTATGTGTTGTGCTCCAATCTTTTTTTTCTTCCTTGTGTTGTTCCCGTGCTTCCGCAGACATCTAACTCAAACAATTGTATTAGAGCATGTCGCTGCTTCATCTAGGGTGTTGTCGACACCCCTACGGTCACAATCCCAGAATTGCACAAAATTTGGTACACATACTCAAGGTGATTAAGAGATCAAAACAGCTTCGCTATGTGGTGCCGAAATCGCGATTTGAGCTCCTTTTGGCCTCCGAATGCATATCACAGTGCTTATGCAAGCTACTTTGTCTTTTTGTGCCAAAGATATATACCAGTTTTGGTTCGCCAATATAAGCATCTCGAAGTCTGCTGTAGGTCTAGAAGGACTTGTTTGGGTGGATAGTTCTGTTCAAATTTTTTAGATACACTCATTTTTCTACATCAAGGTATTTTAATCAGTGGCCATGGCTGAAAGCAATGATGTATTCCGTATGTTGGTTGTTGAGGATAAGTTGGATGGTACCAATTATAAGTTGTGGGCTTATATGATGCATCGTGCATTGGTCACAAAAGGACTATGGAATATTATGCAGGGTGTTGAAAGACATCCTCTTACACCTACGAATATAGATACTGCAAATACATGTACTGAAGCTGATGAAGATGGTGTCGAAGATGGTGATATTCTATAGATTCTTGTTCGTGCTACTGTTTTTGTTGCACCTACTGTAGGGCAACTTCGTTGGGATGGCAGAGATGCTCAGGCACATGCATTATTCCTCACATTCGCTCTTGCAAAACAACTAAGGATGCTTGGGATACACTTACCACATTGTACGAGGCTAAGAATGAAGCTCATGTTGCTTACCTCCGAAAACAGTTGGAGAGTGAGCACATGAATGAAGGTGATTCTATGGACAATTTTCTGACAAAGATCAAGAATTTGAAGGAATGGTTGATTTTTGTTGATGAAGTCCTTCCTGAGAGTTCACTTGTGCAGACTGTTTTGAATGGTCTTCCCGACTCATATTAGAGTTTTGCTTCTACTCTTCATTTGATGATGAAAGGCAATCCAAATGCCTTAACATTTGAAGAGTTAGTTTCTGTTTTGTTGCTGGAAGATTAATCTAGGTAGAACAGGTCTATTATGTGGGTTGCAGATCAAGCTTTCATGGTTAGATAGAATGCAAAGGAAAATGGAGCTGTTCTACTAGGAAGCAGAAATCTACTAATTTTGCACAATCGAAGAAGGAAGATAATGAGAAGAAATAGAATAAGTAGAAATTGTTTTGCAAATACTATAAAGCAAATGATTATGTCATTAAGAGCTATCCAAAATCGGCTGCTAAAGAGGCAAAGAAGAAAGGGGCTAGAATGGCTGTTGCAGAGGCCTTTACACAAAAAATAGAGTCTGTTAATCCTGTGTAGGATGAAGAATGGGCATTTACTACTGTTTGCAATTTTGACCCATCTTCTCATGAGCAATGATTGCCTGCAGTAGACCCAGATGTTTGGTACTTTGATAGTGGGGTGACCAAACATACTACCTCATAGCAGAGTTTCTTCTCTTCACTCGAGCCTGCCTCTACAGGGGATATTGTTACATGCGCAAACAACTCCTCTTATCCTATTATGGGAGTTTGTAAGATCATTCTAACTACTACTAATGGTAGTTCTTTCACTTTGTCAGATGCTTTATTTGTGCCAAGGATCAAGAAGAATCTCTTATCAGTTTCAGCTTTAGAAAAGATTGGCTTGGTTGTCAAATTTGTTGATGACAAATGTATACTTCATGATCTGTCAAATGGCGACGTAATTATTGCTTCTGGCATTTTATCTCGTGGGTTGTATAAGCTCATAGATTATGAAAAATTTGTGAATGATTCAGCATGTGTAGTACTTGATTCTCAGGCTATGTCAGATGCAAAGCTTTGACATGCATGCTTTGGTCATCTGAATTTTGCTAGTTTCCTATGCCTACAAAAATTTGAAATGGTGTCCTCTTTGCCAAAACTTGAGGCACCCAGAAAACATGTCTGTGAAGGCTATATGGCAAAATGCAGCATTCCTCCTTTCCAAAAGATGGTTCAATTTGGGCTACTCAGAAAAGCTTGTACATAGTGATATCTGTGGTCCTATGCAGACACCTTCTTTTGGAAACTATCTTTACTTCGTGAATTTCATTGATGATTTTTCCAGGCATGCATGGGTATATCCACTCAAAACAAAGTCCGAAGTGTTTATGTGCTTCAAACAGTTTCTGGTTTTGGTTGAAAATCTGTCAGCATGTAAAATGGGCACCCTCCATTCTGATCGAGGGGGGGAATATATGTCTTCTGACTTTAATGCATTTCTGGCAGAACCAAGGATAGAACATCAGTGTACAGTGCCATATACACCTCAATAGAATGGAGTTGCTAAATAGAAGAACATCTCACTCATGGAAATGGCAAGGTGTATGGTCAAGAGTTAGGCTTTACCACATAGTTTCTAGCTTGAGGCTGTCATGTGTGTAGCATATGTATTTAATAGGTGTCCCACTAAAGTGCTGCAGTCTCTCACTCCACATGAGGCTTGTCATGCTCGCAAGCCATCTATTGCTCATCTGCGTGTTTTGGTTGTTTGGCATATGCATTAGTGCCTTAACAACATCGCAGAAAATTGGATGATAAAGCAGTAAAATGTATTGTTATTGGGTACAGTTCTGAAAGCAAAGGCTATCGTCTATATCATGCACAGATTAAAAACATTCTAGTTAGCTGTGATGTTGTTTTTTTGGAAGATGCTATTTAGCCCTTACTTTCATGTACTAAGGAGACATTTGTTAGCTCCAAAGATCGCGACGGCTTGGCTGGACCATCACGATGGTCTCATGCCATCACGACGGTTCACTTGAACCATCGCGACGGTCCTTGACCATCGCGACGATCCCGTCGACCCCACGCCATCGTGATTGGCTCATGCCATCGCGCCGATGCTGCCACATGGCAAGCTAGACCATCGCGACGATACCCTCAGACCATCGTGACGCCTCCACATTTGAACCATCGCGATTGGCTCATGCCATCGTGCCTCGTGACCATCGTGATGGGCTCACGCCATCGCGATTGTCCTGTTGACCGTTGATTGATGCCATCATGATTGCTCACCGACGGTTCACTCAAGCCATCGCGATTGTTCACATTCACGCCATCGCGATTACTCAAATTTACGCCATCGCGACAGTTCGCTCCATTGGACCATCGCAATTGTGCCACGCCATCGCGACGGTTCAGCTAGACCATCGTGATGGTCCCAGACCATCGCGATTATCTCAGACCATCGCGATTGTCCACCCTAAACACAATGTTTAGGGTTTGATTTTTTGACCAATTTTGGGGCTATTTTGGCAAATTTTTGGGTGATTGCACTCATAGGAGACCCCTTAGCTCAATTTTGGAGAAAAACCTATTTGTCAGTTTTTACCCCTGAGGGCCTGAATGGTCATATCTTTTTCATCCGAAGTCCGTTTTTTGAGCTTTATAGCTCGTTAGAAAGCTCTTTACAAGTACTACGTGATAGGATATTTTTGAGGTTAACCTTGTTGGGAATAGAGAAGCCAGGGGGCAATCATTAAAATTTTGGGCAAAAGGTTAAGGGACCTTTAAGAGTGTATATACTCAAGTGCTTGATCATCCATTTGAGAATTGGTCTAATAGTGGGATTTTACAGGTCTAGCAAGGATAATCAGGGGCAAACAAAGCAAGGCAGTGAAGAACGCACGGCTTGGGAAGCACGACTTCTTGGGCATCAAAGCAAACAACAAAGCTGACTTGAGGTTGGAAAATCACTCAACCCCCTCAGTCAATTATTAGCTTAGGCTAAACGTTAGCATTGTGGATTAAGGACGATAGGAACGATTAAGTTCAAGAGATTAAATTTCTCAAGTTCAAGATTAGTGTAAAGGTGTGTGATACAAAAACCTAAAGGAAAGAACCTAAGTCTGACGGAATGAGAACTCAAAAGTACCATGGAAAGTCAATTCCTAACGCATACAGTTAAGACAAGACAAGAACTTAAAGGCACTTAAAAAGAAAAAAGCAAGAAAGAACAAAGAACCATTGACGATCTGAGCATGTACTGAGTGTGCAAGGAAGAAAATTCATGAACCTTAGATCAGGCAAGCATATAGGTAAGTCAGACAGACAAAGCCTTAGATCATCAGAAGCAAGCGTAGGAATCACTGCACGATCGTGGGCTCAACAACTGAATAATAGTTACCCCTACAATTAAGCTCAGATACGAGTGAATCAGAAATGGCATTCAGCACGGAAAGACCAGAACGAGGGTCAAACGTAGCATACTTGGAAAAACCAGAAGGACCCTATAAGACTCAATTAGAGTTTCTCCGAACCAACCACTTAGGTGCTCGCATCTATGAGGATGGTTTGCGAAGACAAGTGGTGCAAATGCACAACCCCGATCAACCCATTGGATTGGAACATCCAGTGGTGAAATTCGAGAGAGATGCGTACATAGACAAAGAAGGAACGATGTACATCTTAAGTACTCATCCAAATAATACCAATGAGTTTGGCGTAATTCAGTTAGAGACTAAAATGAGAGCCCAAGGAAAAGAATCATTAGAAGAACCTAGGACTCCTAGAGGGAAATCTGTATTGACAGAGTACTAATCCCAGAATGGATCCCTTAGGACAACAGGAGCATAGAGTTGTTTGTGAATAAAGAAACTGACGAAGCATTTTGGAGGTATAGAACGGAGCAACCTAGTGAGGTAGGCTCCATCATGGTGTATGAGTTCAAGGACCCAGATACACCTGGAAAGGTTGTATACCTGGATGAAACTTCAGAAAGAGTATTTGTGGTACTAGACCACACAAGAAATACCTACACATGGAGAGGTGAGCTAGTATTCCCTCCATCTCGAACAAACGTAGACGTGAGCCATCAGGGGGCAGGAACATCCTCAGCCCATGGCATGCAAAGAGACAAGAACAAAGAAAGACCAGAAGTAAGTTTCAATCACCCCATAGGGAGAGAGAGAACCACCATGGACACAGACAGAGTGGATAGACAAAAACCTAGAATACCAGGTGGTAGAGATGATTTTCCTCTACCTAGACCACGTGAACACGCAAGAATATTAAGACCCACCTAGTTAGTAAAGTCCATGAAAAACCACTTTGATGAGAGAGGAGATTCCTATGATCATGTTGCAGAATTAAGCAAGTTCTAAGAGCAGAGCAAGTAGAAGACATGTTCATTGCAATATAATGCTTTGGGCTAACGTTAAAAAATACCGCTTTAACTTGGTTCCAACC
>CM035440.1:36516462-36633962 GCA_020310875.1 Ceratopteris richardii
CCCCCCCCCCCCCCCCCCCCCCCCCCCCCCCCCCCCCCCCCCCCCCCCCCCCCCCCCCCCCCCCCCCCCCCCCCCCCCCCCCCCCCCCACCCCCCCCCCCCCCCCCCCCCCCCCCCCCCCCCCCCCCCCCCCCCCCCCCCCCCCCCCCCCCCCCCCCCCCCCCCCCCCCCCCCCCCCCCCCCCCCCCCCCCCCCCCCCCCCCCCCCCCCCCCCCCCCCCCCCCCCCCCCCCCCCCCCCCCCCCCCCCCCCCCCCCCCCCCCCCCCCCCCCCCACCCCCCCCCCCCCCCCCCCCCCACCCCCCCCCCCGCCCCCCCCCCCCCCCCCCCCCCCGCCCCCCCCCCCCCCCCCCCCCCCCCCCCCCCCCCCCCCCCCCCCCCCCCCCCCCCCCCCCCCCCCCCCCCCCCCCCCCCCCCCCCCCCCCCCCCCCCCCCCCCCCCCCCCCCCCCCCCCCATCCCCCCCACCGACCCCCCCCCAACCCCCCCCCCCCCCCCCCCCCCCCCCCCCCCCCCCCCCCCCCCCCCCCCCCCCCCCCCCCCCCCCCCCCCCCCCCCCCCCCCCCCCCCCCCCCCCCCCCCCCCCCCCCCCCCCCCCCCCCCCCCCCCCCCCCCCCCCCCCCCCCCCCCCCCCCCCCCCCCCCCCCCCCCCCCCCCCCCCCCCCCCCCCCCCCCCCCCCCCCCCCCCCCCCCCCCCCCCCCCCCCCCCCCCCCCCCCCCCCCCCCCCCCCCCCCCCCCCCCCCCCCCCCCCCCCCCCCCCCCCCCCCCCCCCCCCCCCCCCCCCCCCCCCCCCCCCCCCCCCCCCCCCCCCCGCCCCCCCCCCCCCCCCCCCCCCCCCCCCCCGCCCCCCCCCCCCCCCCCCCCCCCCCCCCCCCCCCCCCCCCCCCCCGGCCCCCCCCCCCCGCCCCCCCCCCCCGCCCATTTTTTTTATTTATTTGTTTTATTTTATTTTATTTTATTTTTATTAATTTTTATCTTTTATTTATTTTATTTTATTTTATTTTCTTTTCTTCTTTATTTTATTTTCTGTCTGAGCGTTGAAAACGAAACGAAAAAAAAAAAAAAAAAAAAAAATCATTTTTATTTTTATTTTTATTTTATTTTACTTTATTTTTTTTATTATTATTATTATTATTATTATTATTTTTTTTTTTTTTTTTATGGATCAAAGCTATTGGCTCTGGATTGTGCCTCGGTTGGCCGTTTTTTACAAAAATGGAGTCATTTTCATGTTTTTTGGCCCCTATGAACTCAGTTTTTGACTTTCTTTTTACAAATTCCCACTTTTTGTATGACTTTTGGTCTGCAACCACATGTTTTGAACACCTTTCTCACATGTTTTTATTTCACAACATTGTCCTAATGGTCTATTCTCACCTTGTCTTACCTTATGTTTAATAATCTCCCATATGTACCCTCTGTAGCCCTCCGGTTTGTTCACATTAGCCTCCTCCCGGCCCCTGATTCCTACTCCCCATCCCTCCCTTTATCAATATGCCCAGCCACATCCTTTCCCCTCCCTACCCCATCCATATTCACACCCTCAGCCCTCCCTTCCCCTTCCTTTCTCCCCTTCCAATGCCCCCCTTTTTTTGCTTTTCCATTCCAAAATCCCACTTTTGGTTCTTCTCTGGGGCTTGTTCTCTCCTGTTTTGGTGGAATTGGTTGCTGCTCGGATGTAGTATTCAAGTTTTTGCGGCTATATCTTCATCGTGATCAAAGTTTAGCTATCGCTCTCCGGGACGGAGAGCACATTAGGTGGTGGGCAACTGTTGAGCCCATAAATGTCATGTTGGTCAAAGTCAACTGCAGACAAAGTCAACAGGTCAAAGTCAACAAGGTCAAGGTCAAAGTCAACAGGTGCAAAGTCAAAGTGCGTAAGTGCAGGTGTCAAAGTGCACAGGTAGTGCACAATGAATGGTCCACAAAGGGTAAATTGGAGAAAATAGGTTGCAGGTTGCAGAGGTACTTTCTCTAATTTCCCTAAGGTTCAAAGTGTGTTTTAAAGTGTTTTGGAAGGTTCAGGTGAACCCCCCCTTATGTGCAAAAGTGAAGAATTAAAAGGAAATGGAAGGCATGTGAAGCGGCAAAGTGTACGCAGGTGAAAGTATGGCCCCCATTAAAATTTTTGGTTTTAGACTAAAGTCACTACAGGACAAAACAGTGAGTAGTTGGCTGCCACTTGTGAGAGCCATCTTGGGACATCAAAGTGAGCACCAAGATTCACTTGCAGTTAGGAGCGTACGTGATCGGCACACTAAAATGAAGGAAGAGCCATTCTTGGACCAAGGTTAGAGTAAGCAAGAGAGCATAGGCTAAGGGGAGCAAGAGGGAGGTGCAAGAGACACCAGAGTACGTCGCGCAGAGGTGGAAGTGCAAGGTGCATAGAGAGTGACCAAGGATTGTGGTGCAGAGAAGTGCTCAGCTATAGTTCCCCCAAATATCTCAAGGTCCTTTGGCAGTGTGCGCTTGCCGACAGCAGGTATTCACTCCTCCCCCTTTGTGGAAGCTTGGTGCAAGGTGTGCACAAGGAGAAGCTTGAAGCAGGTGGAGGTTTGTTGCAGAGGAGGTCGGCAGCAATAGGACATTGGGATATTGGACATTTTGTAATTGGGCACTCTGCGGATTGTGCACAGAGGTATTGGTGTATCTTGTATTTCAAACATTGTAATTTTCTTACTGTAATCAATCGAAGGCAGAGACTTCCACGGTGTATTTTCTCTTTTGGTCCTTCCATTTTCTCCTACAAACCCTCAAACTCCTTCTTGTCAAAGAATCCCCCAACAATACCGAATGGGTATCCCCCATTGTGGTCGTGCCCAAGAAGAACGGGAAATTGCGTGTGTGTATTAACCTTAAAAAAGTTAATGCCGCCACGATTAGAGACAGTTATCCTCTTCCTATCACGGAACACTTATTGGAAAGAGTTGCGAGCAAGGAAGTTTACAGCTTTCTTAATGGATTCTCAGGCTATAATCAAGTAGCCATTGCTCCAGAAGATCAACACAAGACGGCTTTTGCCACAGAATGGGGCATATTTGCATTTCGTGTTATGCCTTTTGGGCTCACAAATGCACCCGCTACTTTCCAGCGACTCATGTGTCATGTTTTTAAGGAATTCTTATGAAAGAATTGGGAAGTTTATGTCGATGACTTATGTGCTCATTCGAATATCAGGCAGACGCATATCCCAGAGTTAAGGCAAGTATTTGACAAATGTCGAGAGTATCAAGTTTGTTTGAACCCAAAAAAATGCGTTTTCATGGTCAGACAAGGCAAAATTCTAGGACATATTGTGTCAAAGAATGGAATCTCTACGGATGAAGAAAAAGTGAAAGTAATTGCAGATCTACCTAGGCCAAATAACGTAAAAGAAGTACAGGCATTTATGGGCCATTGCGGTTATTACAGACGATTCATACACATGTATGCAATCATAGCCAAGCCCCTGTACTCTCTTTTGACCAAGTTTGAATGGACAGATGAATGTGAGAATTCATTCAATGAACTTAAACGACATTTGTGCTCAGCACCTATATTGACAACCCCAGATTGGAGTAAGCCATTCCATGTACATGTGGATGCATCCAACTATGCCATAGGATGTGTGTTAGCACAACCCACGAATGAAGGTAATATAGATCTCCCCATAGCTTATGCGAGCAGACAGTTGAATGCAGCAGAAAGAAATTACACCACTACGGAACGAGAAGGATTAGGAATGGTTTATGCAGTAAAGAAATTCAGGCATTATTTGTTGGCAAATAAGTTCAAGTTCTTTACAGACCATCAAGCGTTATTGTACTTAGTCAATAAGCTATGTAATACGGGATGATTGATACGTTGGTTTCTATTACTCATGGAGTATGATTTTGAAGTAAAAGTCAGGAAAGGAAAGACACATCTCAGAGCTGACCACCTCTTGAGACTAACCTCAGGAGAAGCTCCTCAAGGGATAGCGGATGAATTACCCGATTCATACTTGTTTAACCTTGAGATAGCACTAGAATGGGCTAAGCCGATAGTCCCTATTCTCATATATGGACTCAAGAATCCTAGGATAAGGATCAAGGAAGGAGAAATTACCAAGTCTTAAAGATATCCTTTTTGTGTAGATGAATCAGAACATGCCAATCGGATGCAATTAGCACATGTAGGTGCATTGAAGCAACATCATTTGAAACATTGTACATTGCAGACTCTGCATAGACTAGGAGTCTATTAGCCTTCAATGGAAGCGGATGTCTACAAGTTGTGTAAAGAATGCCCTGTTTGTTGTGAAAGACCACCAATAGAACATGCTACATTATATCACGTGTCTCTCACACCAGAATGGAGTGAACCTTTAGTGACCTACTTGAGGACGAACACATTCCCTCAAGGAATGACCTTATCACGACAACGAAGTCTAGAGCAGGAAGCTCAAGACTATTCGCTTATTGGTGACAATCTATACAAACGAGGACGAGATGGATACTTAAGACAATGTGTACATGAAAGCGATTATTTGAGCGTACTAGAGACTGCACACCAAGGTGTTGTAGGAGGTCATTTTGGACCCGATAGGATAATCAAAGCCATCCTCTTTGCAGGATTATGGTGGCCCACTCTTCACATGGATGCATATACCTATGTAAAGAGATGTGATGTGTAGAACTCAATTTCCTACCCGCAGAGATGAAATGCCATTGAAACCCATGATGGGAGGACGTGCATTTTCTAAGTGGGATATAGACTTTGTAGGACCCATTAACCCCCCTGCAAAAGGTACACACGCTGAATACATTATTGTTGCAACAGATTATCTTACCAAATGGGTAGAGGAAAAAGCCACAAAAAAGAATGATGCACACACGACTGCAAAATTCTTATTTGAAAATGTCTTTACAAGATATGGATTGCCTATAGAGTTAGTGAGCGATCGAGGAACTCACTTTCTAAACCAAGTCATTGAATATTTGTTACAGGATTTTATGGTGATTCACAAGAGATCCGCACCATATCGTCCTCAGGCCAATGGTCAGGCTGAAAGCACTAACAAGATCCTATGTAATGTACTGACAAAACTCGTGAACAACAAACATTCAGATTGGGACAAACAGTTACACCATGCTCTTTGGGCATATCGAGTGGCCTACAAGACCGTACTCAATGCAACTCCCTTTTAGATGGTTTTTGGTCAAAATGTTGTGCTTCCTTTGGACTTCTTGATACCGACCCTTAAGGTTGCACAAGAACATCAGTGGACCGGCAATGAATTATCAACAAGAATAATGGACTTGGAACGATTAGGAGAAACCAGGCTGAGAGCAGCATCAGGAATATACGCAGCAGAGAAGCGACAGAAAGCCTATTTTGATGCACATGTGAAAGATAAAGGCTTAAAAGAAGGAGATTTAGTCCTAGTATATACGCTGAAACAACACGCACAAAAGTTAAAAAAGCGAGGTTATGGACCTATGGTCATTAACAGACTCTCAACAAGTGGAGCAGTACAATTAGCCACCCTAGAAGGAGACATAATGCCTAATTACAGTAGTGGCTGTAGAGTCAGGCTATATCAGGAACCTCTTACTGAGGATATGCTTAGATGACTCACGTTGGCAAAGAAGCTTAAGGAGGAAGAAAATAGAATACGAGCTGAAGCTCAAGCAGAAGCTATAGAACGCATTAAGTGCATGAAGCTAAGAAGACAAGGACTAGGGAGAGAACATTATAACCATCTGGAAACAACACCTAGATACCCCATCGCCATGTGTCAAGCAAAGTCAAGTATTCATCCTAGCATAGTGGACCGGAGACCATTCATTACAGTCAGGCTAGAGCACGGCAATCCTTGCCAAGACCTCAGGGCTTTAATTGACTCAGGTGCTGCAACTAGTGCGATTAGATGGTCCCACTATAATGACTCAGGAATAGAAATGCGGCCAGTAGAGGCATACCTCATAGGGCTAGGAGGCCTAGAAACCCCTTGCATGGGTGAGGTGGACCTTCCTATCCTCATACATGACGTGAACATGATAGCGAAGCTACTAGTGTGCCATGACAAGGACCTGACAGAACCCCTAATCCTTGGCCAAGATTGGCTATATGATCACTCAGTGGACCTAAATCTTAGACAAGGCTCCTTGCAGATTGGAACCTTAGATCAGAAGCGAGTGATACCACTTGACTTCCCTAACGGCAATCCACCTGAAGTACGCAACCCTAGACCCTATGACATGCATGCGATGGAAGACCGAAAGATCTTTGGTCAGATAAGTCACGTTACGTCTACACCAACCCACACGGGCTTGGCGATGGACAATTGTCAATCAGAAGGACGTCAGGAGATTTTCCCTTGGGCTTCCTACAAATTAGAAGGGGCAACCACCCAATGGCTTGGTCAAATGGACACTATCAGCGGTCAAATGGACACAATCAGCGGTCAGGTGGGTTACATCAGCGGTCAAGTGGACTACATCAGTAGTCACATGGGCAAAACACCCTGCAGTGCCCATCCTTCCACACTTACTACGGACTGGCCTAAATCTATGGTACAGATGCCTCACTTCTTAATGGGCAAGTTTTGCATGTGTTGGACCTCCCTTCTTTTCCAAAGCAGAGTGTCCATCAGACCTCTCAACCTCAACCACTAAGGAGTCAACCACGACGAAGGAACCCAGACCGACGACCCTCTCAGACAACGCAAAGAAAGCAGCAGTATCAGTATCACAAAGCAAGAGGCACGAGACAAATATGGGTGCCAAAAGGACAGAAATCACCAACAGATTTTAACAATACAGACAACGATAAGAAGAAGTCAAGGCAGAAGTAGAGTCAGTATCCAACATCTCCTCGACCTTCTTCCACAAGTTCGAAATGTCGACAGATTTGGATTGCCAAGAAGTACCTTATGAATCGACCCACACCCATGTAGATTTGGGTACCCAAGCAGTGTATTCTAGCTCAACCCTCAAGCCATGTAATATATACCCCTCAGAAATCTCTTCACCCTTCAATACCACCACATCCGATCTCACCTTTTGTCCCTCAGCAGAAACATATCACCCGCTCAGAAACTCTTAGGAAGTGGATACGGAAACGTATCCAGATGCCCTCTACGACCCCCTTATCTAACATAACTCCCACCCCGACTAATCTACAACCTTGTAATAACTCATTCACGACTGAACCTTGCAAAAATCCACACACTATAACCCAACATCACTTGTAATAACACCTCATCAAGAAATGTATGCATCATCTGAAGCATGTAGGTGTCTAGAGACCTGTATTAGTTTTGCAAACATCATTCCATAAACCACATCACAACACTCGGCTACACGGGTTACACATCGGTTATGGAAAGGGATTGCGGTCTCACTTTAATGGGATCATGATTAATTTCCATACTAATGTGTTAATCTTTTGTAGCAGATCTTCTATGCACTCGCATCATTCATGATGCAGGCACAAGGACCACCGGAAGCTGGCCCCAGTGCACCCATGGCAAATGTTGGCGAATTACTAGCTGAACCACATCCTACGGCACAACCACCGGAATTTCAAGGATTTCCAGGACCCATGCCGATTGAGGATCCTCCTAGGGGATACACTGAGAAGATTCATCGTAACTCTCATTGGTTTCAAGGTTTAGCAAGCCCATTGGCGGATGCAGATTTCATTTTTGAGGCCAATTTGGCATTTGATCACCATACGTGGGGAAAGTACCAGTTCTTCTCAAAAGAGTTCAAAGGATTACAAAACACAGAAGACTTAACGCATGTTTGGGTGAGAGCAGGCTTCATAGAGTATTTCAGTGATCCTTTGCCCAAAGCAGATTTCTATAGATGTCATTAATTGGTAACAACATTAACAGCTTCTGAAAACAAGGACCTACCAGGCACATTCATTTTGCCGTCCTTGGTAAATGATCTGCCATATAAGAAGTTTTATCTTTCCAAAGATTTGATTCGCGCTGCAATCAAGATCCATGGAACGCATACTCCTACAGAACGAGAAAGGCTAATTCCAGAGCCTATGAAACGTGGGGATGTTACTAAGTGGGAAGATATTTCAGCGATTACACCTAAGCTCTCTAAACCATTGAGGATATGCATGCAACATTTTGCATTTTCCGCTCAGGACAATTCACCATGCCCCACAAACGCATCTGGTTTGGTTTATATTTAGCATGTACTGGACCTCAAACGGTAGACCTAGCAAGATGGATAATTGATCAGTTGTACTTAGCACAAGATAGATGGGAAAGAAAGAAGGTAATCAATGGATGTTGCACTCTTACAAGAATTGTATATATGTGTTTGGCATACGACTTGCCAATCGAGCGTGCAATGACCAGCGAGGAGTTGAAAGCATTCAAGGGGACAACAAAGAAAGCTAGGAAGGCCAGCAAAGGACGAACAGGAAAGCGTATGAGAGGAACCATTCCATGCCTAAAGGTCCCAGAATCACCGTCACCACAACCCTCTCCAGAACAGTCTCCTACAGAAGCCCCTGTACAACTTATTCGCATAAGATTATCACGACCTGTCGTTACAGAAGGTACTTCTAGTGCGATTACCTCACAACCAAGATCAGTTCAGGAACCTACCACCACTGCAGCAGAAGTTCCCACCACTATTGGTGCGGAAGCTTTTTCTTTTTTGATACAACTTGGAAGCAGAACCGACGGACACAACATTCGATTTCGAGATGCAAGATGTGTTTTCAAGTGAGTTTCAGTTTTCAGAAGGACAAATGTTTTCTCAAGAATATGAACGTCCAAGCTACCCGACAACTCCACCTGATCAACAACAAGAACAAGTAGTATCCAGCTCGGACGAAGAAAGAACAGAAACAGATGAAGATGATGGCGACGATGAAGCTAGCCACGACACTCATGACTCCCAAGAACATGTATAGACAGATGAACAAAGACAGCAAACGGACACTGTTGCTCTAGCACAATGGTAAGTACCACGTTAAGAAGCTTCACCTCCTTAATTGTCAATCTGCGGAAGAGATAGGAGTGATATGAAGATCGTGAATGTGAGATGAAGTGAGAGTGAAGGTGAGAAGCACAAAGATGCACACACACATACACACACACTACGAAGAGACAAGCAAGACACAATGGAAGGTGAGAAATTAGCTCTATTACTCAAGAACACTATTACAAGCTCAAAAGAACTCTAACCTCAAACAAGCTAACCAACCAAAAATGAGCTCTCTAGCTCTTTTTATAGTTTCTAGACTAGTTTTGACCGGTTTCACATCTAGTGACCGGCATAGTTAAAAATTAGGTCCTAGATGCTATTTGGAAGGGTAAACGGTATCTAAAAATAACGAAAATTGGTACGCGCATTCTACCTAAGCTCCTCAAGCTCGAGGACTCCTCGGCTTGCACAAAATGGAGCTATGGATTACAAAATGGGGTTTTCTATGTTACATATGTTACAATAGTGATAAAAATCACTGTTGGAGGTTTTTGGAAAGTATTTGAAAACATAATTATTTGAAAAACCATTCGACTGGCTCCCTGCTTTGTCGTTACATGCTTCCGTGTCGTCTGTGCCTCTAGCTGCTTCCAACACCCCCCTCCCTCTCGCTTCTGTCGTCCCTGACAGAACCTTGCTGTGAGGTCTGCCGGATGTAGTTCTGTAGGAGGTCTTGAGCGAGGGTGTGCTCGGAGATACGAATGCCTCGGGTCAGGTCTGCCTCGAGTTTCTCCCAGTCGATTGGTTGCGGTTCTTCCAGTGGCGGGAGCTGATAGTGTGTGGAATAGACCATTCGTTCACAGGCAAATAATTGTAGTAAATGTGTAGGCCTGCTTATGAATACCTCTGAATGGTATTCCCAGAAGCCGGTTGTGAACATCTCTTCGAATGTCTGCTTGTAGCACGCCGGTAGGTACTTTATTCTGCAGTGCCAGGCATAACACACCCGTAGCGATGGCGTTGTACTCATATCATATACCAGATCGAAATTGCCATGCTCAAAGCCCGGGGTGTTGACATGGGGTGCCTTGACGCGTCGGAAGACTTTAAAAATCATTTGCATCATGTCAAAGATTTTGACAGTCATATGCGCCGCTATATCGTCCATATTCTTTAATCTAGGGAGCCAGTGGCGAATTGTAGCCATCATGTAGCCAACAGTTGGTAACTCAATGGGTGGCTTAAAATAGGGGTAATTCAACCAGTCTTGGCACTGCTTATTGTTTTGTACCTTAATAGCAAAGGCAGTCCAGGAACGGCATCGTGGCACTGGTCCCCAACACGGATTGTACTTCAAATGCAAAGGTGCCTTTACCCATGTACTCATCATCTCTGGATACTGCTGTAGTAAATCTTTTCACCACTCTGGTTGATAGATCCTTCCTTTCTGTGCATCTGGTGGTAGATCAGCTGCCTCGAATTGAGTTGCATGCGATGGTTTCTTACCTGTCTCTTTCTCAATGGCTAACTGGTATTCGGCCATTAACATGAAATACGGTTTATACTGTAGCTCATGCCTAGATATGTATCGTCGCGGGGCCAAATGAGCAAAGAATGGAGACTGTAATATTCTTTCTTCTATCATCGCCATGGCATGTAATTGTGCCTCTACTCTAGCTGAGTGCGTTGTTCCAAGTTCCTCAATAGTCTTCATCCATGCGGGGGTCGGAAGTTTGTATGTCATCTGGCCTTCGGCCGTGACGCGTCCGCCTGGGATGGGTTGTGGCTCGTACGCTTCTTCAAACGTTTCCTCCACCGGGATGGTGACCGTTTCTTCCTCAGCTGGAAGCTCAAGTGGGGAATCTGGCCTTGGTGGCGCTTCATATACTGCAATCCTTGATTCAAGGGTTGATACCTGGGCCCGTAATGAGTTGAGTTCCTCTAGGAGGTCAGGAGAGGGGTCCACAGGTGCTGGTATGTCTTGGTGTGCCGGTTCTTGTAACTGGAGTAATTTGTGATCTTCTTTGAGTTTCTGTAACTCTTCATTCATGCGGTCGTATTCATCTAGTAATCTTACATGATCGTCTAGCAGCATCCTCATCGAGTCTGAAGGAATGGCTTTGAACCTGCTAGGACTGAGCGGTTGGTCTGGGTGGTCGAGTGCTGCTTCTAAGTTTTCTCGGTTCTGATCCTGTAAGCGCTGATTTTCTTCCTTGGCGGCTGCTAGGTGTCTTCGTAGTAAGCCCATGTTTCGTGTTAGCGTTGCATTGCGGATTGTCTGGGCTCTTAATAAGTTATCCAGGTCAGCAGTTGCTTCCTTGGTCTTTTCTTCACTTTCTAGTTCCAATTTGTGATAAGCCTCGCGTAACTCTTGGTAGCGGGTGTTCAGAGAGGCATTCTCAATAGACAATAAATTAAGCTGCGACTGTAAGTCATTGGTTGTCCTCTACAGCTGCTGATAATTATCGCCAAGAGATGTGAACTCATCTCTTACTTGCGTCATACACATGAACATCTGTCGGAATGCATTATCTACAGTGGGTGATAGTATTAATGGGGTGCTAAATGAAGATGCAGTTGGTGTAGGTGCAACAGGAATGGGGAATGGGGGTGGGAAGGTGGATGATGTAGTGATTGTTGAAAATTGTGATGTGCCTAAAAATGTTTGTGCCGTGAGTGAAGTGAGTGATGGTGCAGTGGGTGGTGAGATGTCCATGTCAGTGGACGTATCTAGTGTGGTGACCGTGAATATGGGTGTGATCGTGGGTGCTCGTGCTGGTGTAAATACGGGATTTACAACGGTTGAGGGGTAATTTACAGGGGGGCTGGCTGGAGTAGCTTGGTGGAAAGGGGAAAGAGGGGTTACAGTGGGTCGGGGAGGTGAGACGGGGGAGAAGGTTAATGGCGGGGGGAATGGGAAAAGGGGTCTTGGAGTTGTGGGGAAAGATGGAAAAGATTGATGAAGGAATGGGTTGGGTAGAAAGGTGGGTGTGGGAGGGGGTAGACTAGGGTTAATGGGTGCGGGAATTGTGGGGTTAGTGGTCGTAAAGACAATTTCTGCCGCACCACCGGCGAATGAAGATGTGGGTCTGGGGGAAGGAGGGTGAAGAGGGGAGGCTGGAGGGACGGGCGGTGAGAGAGGAGCGGTTGGGGTGGTCGGTACTTCAGTGACTACTGAGGTTTGTACAGCTGTAGCGCGGGGTGGGGAATCTACAAAGATGGTTTCTACAACCAACGAACTTTCGGGGATGAGGCGTGCTTCCGTGGCTTGTTCTGAAGATTGTGCTCCGGTTGGTACACGAATGTATTCGTCGGGCTTTGAAAGTAGTCGTACTCTGCGGGGGTCAAACTGTGGTAGTGGCTTTCGTTGCAAGTACCTGAGGGCTTCGTTGGAGCCTACTGATTTGACTAACTCTCTGAATCCTTTGATGTATGCGTCTTCGAATCCGCCTGTGACAAGTTCTTGTTCTATTATTGTTTGGCTCTCTTCCTCTGTCAGCTTCTTGCGTGCCCAAACTTTTTCCATAGTTCTATACAGCTTCTTAATAGCTAGTGTGTAAGCTGCTGCCTCGTAAGTTTCATCTTCATGGGTACTTGTATCACCATGTGTGTCTGTTTGTTGGCCTTGGCCATCTGTCTGTTCATGCTCTTGGGATTCATGTGTTCCTTGGCTAGCTTCGTCATCTCCTTCGTCGTCATCAGTTGCTGTTCTTTCGTCATCAGAGCTGGACACGATCTGTCCTTGTGGCTGATCCCTGGGTGTAGTAGGGTAGCTAGGCCTTTCAAATTCTTGAGAAAACAATTGTCCTTCGAAAAACTGGAACTCATTGGAGAATGCATCGAGCATCTCAAAATCAAAAGTTTGGTCCAGTGGCTCTGCTTGTCCTGGTTCTAAATGCGGTATTGGAAAAGAGAAAGCTTCCGCACCAATAGTGGTGGGAAGTTCAGCTGCTGTGGTGATGGGTTCTGTGGTTGTGGCTGCTTGGGGTGCAACAGTAGTGGTGGTGCCCTCCGGCGTAATTGGTCTTGATAACCGTATACGAATTGGTGGTACTGTGGGAGTGGCTGCTGTTGGTGACTGCTCTGGAGATGGTTGTGGAGAGGGTGATTCTAGGACTTGTAGGCACGGGATAGTACCTCTCATCCGCTTTCCGGCTCTGCCTTTGCTAGACTTTCTAGCCTTCCTCATGGTGCCTTTAAATGCTTTGAGTTCCTCACTGGTCATGGCACGCTCAATTGGTAAGTCATACGCCAAGCACATATATATGATCCTGGTGAGGGCGCAACATCCATTGATTACCTTCTTTCGCTCCCATCTATGTTGTGCCAAATAGAGCTGATCAATTATCCAGCTAGCTAGATCAACCGTTTGAGGTCCAGTACATGCTAAGTACAATCCAAACCAGATTCTCTTGTGGGGCATGGTAAAACGATCCTGAGCTGGGAAAGCAAAGTGCTGCATGCATATCCGTAATGGCTTAGAGAGCTCAGGGGTTATAGCTGAAATGTCCTCCCACTTAGTTACGTCACCACGTTTCATCTGCTCTGGGACTAGCCGTTCTTTCTCCGTTGGAGTGTGTGTTCCATGTATTTTTAGAGCTGCACGAATCAAATCTTTAGACAAATAGAACCTTCTAAATGGAGGATCATTTACCAAGGATGGTAACATGAATGTGCCGGGTAGATCCTTGTTCTCTGAAGCCGTTAAGGTGGTTAGCAAGTAAAAGCATCTGTAAAAATCGGGTTTAGGCAGAGGGTCACTAAAGTATTCTATAAATCCCGCTCGTGCCCAAACGTGCGTTAAATCTTGTGTATTCTGCAGTCCTTCAAATTCTCTTGAAAAGAACTGGTACTTGGTCCATGTGCAAAGATCAAATGCCAAATTGGCCTCAAATATGAAATCAGCGTCTGCTAATGGTCCTGCTAGGCCTTGAAACCAATGAGAGTTACGATGAATCTTCTCGGTATATCCTCTAGGAGGATCATCGATTGGCATGGGTCCTGGAAAACCTTGAAACTCTGGTGGTTGCACCGTAGGATAAGATTCTGCTAGTAATTCTCCAATAGTGGCCATCGGTGCACTGGGGCCAGCCTCTGATGGTCCTGCTTCGGTTTGCATGATGACTGATGAGCTAAATGGAAAAGATCTGCTACAAAAGATTAACACATTAGTATGGAAATTAATTATGATCCCATTAAGGTGAGACCGCAATCCCTTTCCATGACCGATGTGTAACCCGTGTAGCCAAGTGTCGTGAAGTGATTGATGCAATGATCTTTTTGCAGAGCTAATGCAGGTCTCTAGACACCTACATGGTTCAGATTATGCATACATTTCTTGATGAGCTTTTATTATGCATGATGTGGGGTTTGGGTGTATGAATTTATACAAGGTTTGGTTGAGGGTGAATTATTACAAGGGTGGAGTTTAAACGGGGTGGGAGAATTGTTAGATAAGGGGGTACAAGAAGACGTTTGGATACGTTTCGGTATCCATTTCCTAAGAGTCTTGGAGTGGGTGGTATGTTTCTGCTGAGGGACAAAAAGTGGTATCGGGTTTGGTGGTATTGAAGGATGAAAAGATTTAGGAGGGGTATATATTACATGGCTAGAGGATTGGGCTATAATACATTGTTTGGGTACCCAAATCTGCATGGGTGTGGGTCTATGGATAAGGTATTTCTTGGCGATCCAAATCTGTCGAGTATTGGTACTTGTAGAAGAAGATCGAGGGGACTTTTGATGCTGACTCTGCTTTTGTTGAAACTTTGTCCTGTTCTTGTCTGCAGTGTTGCCAATAGCCTGTGGTTGCTGTCCTTTTGGCACCCATATTTGTTTTGTGCCACTTGCTCTGTGATGTTGATACTGCTGCTTTCTTTGCCTTGTCTGGTGATGTCGTCGGTCTGGGTTCCTCTGTTGTGGTTGACTCGTTCGTGGTTGGGTTTGAGAGGTCCATTGGACGCTCTGCTTTGGAAAAGAAGGGAGATCCAACACTTGCGTGACCTGCCCATTAGGAAGTGATTCGTTCTTTATCTTTAATCTAGGCCAGTCCGCAGCAAGTTTGGAAGGATGAGCACCGCAGGGTGTTGTGCTCATTTGGCCGCTGATGCAACCCACCTGACCGCTGATTGTGTTCATCTGCCCTAGCGGTTGGGTAGCTGCCCCTTCTAGTTTGCAGGAAGCCCCAGGGAAGATCTCCTGTCGTCCTTCTGATTGACAATTGTCCCTAGCCAAGCCCGAGTGGGTTGGTGTAGACGTAACGTGACTGGTCTGACCCAAGATCTTCCGGTCTTCCTTCGCATGCGTTTCATAGGGTCTAGGGTTACAAACCTCAATCGGAATGCCGTTAGGGAAGTCAAGCGGTATCACTCGCTTCTGTTCTGAGGTTCCAATCTGTAAGGAGCCTTGTCTAAGATTTAGGTCCACTGAGTGATCGTATAGCCAATCTTGGCCCAGGATTAGGGGTTCTATCAGGTCGTCATCATGGCACACTAGTAGCTTCGCTGTCATGGTCACATCCTTAATGAGGATAGGAAGGTCCACCTCACCCATGCAAGGGGTTTCCATGCCTCCTAAGCCTATGAGGTATGCCTCAATTGGCCGCATTTCTATTCTTGAATCCTTATAGTGGGACCATCTAATCGCACTAGTCGCAGCACCTGAGTCAATTAAAGCCTTGAGCTCTTGGCACGGGTTGTCGTGCTCTAGCCTGACTGTAATGAATGGTCTCCTGTCCACTATACTAGGAGGAGTGGTTGACTTTACTTGACACATGGCCATGGGATATCTAGGTGTAGTTTCCAGATGGTTATAATGTTCTCTCCCTAGTCCTTGTCTTCTTAACTTCATGCGTTTAATGCGTTCTATTGCTTCTGCCTGAGCCTCCGCTCGTATTCTATTTTCTTCCTCCTTATGCTTCTTTGCCAACGTGAGTCGTCTCAGCATATCCTCAGTAAGAGGTTCTTGATATAACTTGACTCTACAGCCACTAATGTAATTAGGCATTATATCTCCTTCTAAAGTGGCTAATTGTACTGCTCCACTTGTCGAGAGTCTGTTAATGATCATAGGTCCATAACCTCGCTTTTCTAACTTACGTGCGTGTTGCTTCAGCGTATATACTAGAACTAAATCTCCTTCTTTTAGGCCTTTATCTTTCACATGTGCATCAAAATACGCTTTCTGTCGCTTTTTCGCTGCATATATGCCTGCTGCTGCCTTTAGTCTGGTTTCTCCTAATCGTTCCAAGTCCATTATTCTCGCTGATAATTCATGGCCGGTCCACTGATGTTCTTGTGCAACCTTAAGGGTCGGTATCAAGAAGTCCAAAGGAAGCACAACATTCTGACCAAAAACCATCTGAAAGGGAGTTGCATTGAGTACGGTCTTGTAGGCCACTCGATATGCCCAAACAGCATGATGTAACTGTTTGTCTCAATCTGAACGTTTGTTGTTCACGAGTTTCGTCAGTACGTTACAAAGGATCTTATTAGTGCTTTCAGCCTGACCATTGGCCTGAGGATGATATGGTGCAGATTTCTTGTGAATCACCATAAAATCCTGTAACATATATTCAATGACTTGGTTTAGAAAGTGAGTACCTCGATCGCTCACTAACTCTATAGGCAATCCATATCTTGTAAAGACATTCTCAAATAAGAATTTTGCAATTGTGTGTGCATCATTCTTTTTTGTGGCTTTTGCCTCTACCCATTTCGTAAGATAATCTGTGGCAACAATAATGTATTCAGCATGTGTACCTTTTGCAGGGGGGTTAATGGGTCCTACAAAGTCTATACCCCACTTAGAAAATGCACGTCCGCCCATCATGGGTTTCAATGGCATTTCATCTCTGCGAGTAGGAAACTGAGTTCTTTGGCACACATCACATCTCTTTACATAGGTATGAGCATCCATGTGAAGAGTGGGCCACCATAATCCTGCAAAGAGGATGGCTTTGATTATCCTATCGGGTCCAAAATGACCTCCTGCGACACCTTGGTGTGCAGTCTCTAGTATGCTCAGATAATCGCTCTCATGAACACATTGTCTTAGATATCCATCTCGTCCTCTTTTGTAGAGATTATCGCCAATAAGTGAATAGTCGTGAGCTTCCTGCTCTAGACTGCGTTGTCGAGCTGCGGTCATGCCTTGAGGGAATGTCTTCATCCTCAAGTATGTCACTAATTGTTCACTCCAGTCTGGCGTGAGGGACACGTGATATAGTGTAGCATGCTCTACTGGCGGTCTTTCACAACAAACATTGCATTCCTTACACAACCTGTAGACATCTGCTTCCATCGAAGGCCAATATACTCCTAGTCTATGCAGAGTCTGTAATGTTCGATGTTTTGAATGATGTTGCTTTAGTGCACCTACATGTGCTAATTGCAACCAATTCGCATGTTCTGATTCATCCACACAACAAGCAAGAATCTTTTGATTATCCTGTTTATATATGCTTCCTACCATTATTTGGTATCTCTGAGACTTGGTAATCTCTCCCTCTTTGATCTTTATCCTAGGATTCTTGGGTCCATATGTGAGAATAGGGACTATAGGCTTAGCCCATTCTGGTGCTATCTCAAGGTTAAACAAGTATGCATCTGGTAATTCATCCGCTACTCCTTGAGGAGCTTCTCCTGAGGTTAATCTTGAAAGGTGGTCAGCTCTAAGATGTGTCTTTCCTTTCCTGACTACTACTTCAAAATCATACTCCATGAGTAATAGAAACCAACGTATCAATCGTCCTGTGTTACATGGTTTGTTGACTAAGTACAATAGTGCTTGATGATCCGTAAAGAACTTGAACTTGTTGGCCAACAAGTAGTGCCTAAACTTCTTTACTGCGTAGATCATCCCTAATCCTTCTCGTTCCGTCGTGGTGTAATTTCTTTCTGCTGCGTTCAATTGTTTGCTCGTGTAAGCTATGGGGAGATCTATGTTACCTTCATTCGTGGGTTGTGCTAACACACATCCTATGGCGTAATTGGATGCATCCACATGTACATGGAATGGCTTACTCCAATCTGGGGTAGTCAATATAGGTGCTGAGCACAAGCGTCGTTTAAGTTCATTGAATGAATTTTCACATTCATCTGTCCATTCAAAATTGGTTAAAAGAGAGTACAAAGGCTTGGCTATGATTGCATACATGTGTATGAATCTCCTATAATAACCGCAATGGCCCATAAATGCCTGTACCTCTTTCACATTAGTTGGTCTAGGTAATTCTGCAATTACCTTCACCTTTTCTTCATCCGTAGAGATTCCATTTTTTGACACAATGTGTCCTAGAATTTTGCCTTGTCTGACCATGAAAACGCACTTTTCTGGGTTCAAACAAACCTGATATTCTCGACATTTGTCAAATACTTGTCTTAACTCTGGGATATGTGTCTGCCTTACATTTGAATGAGCACATAGGTCATCGACATAAACTTCCAATCTCTTGCGTAAGAATTCCTTAAAAACATGACACATGAGTCGCTGGAAAGTGGCGGGTGCATTTGTTAAGCCAAATGGCATCACACGAAATGCAAATATGCCCCATTCAGTGGCAAATGCCGTCTTGTGTTGGTCCTCTGGAGCAATGGCTACTTGATTATAGCCTGAAAAACCATCAAGGAAGCTGTAAACTTCCTTGCCCGCAACTCTTTCCAATAGATGTTCCGTGATAGGAAGAGGATAACTATCTCTAATCGTTGCGGCATTAACTTTTTTAAGGTTAATACACACATGCAATTTTCCATTCTTCTTGGGCACAACCACAATGGGTGATACCCATTCGGTATGCTCAATTTCGTAAATGAATCCTGCTTCTATCAAGCGATCTATCTCCTCTTTAATCTTCGCAGCGTAGTTATCATTGTACGTGTAAGGTTTCTGTTTTGTCGGTTTTGCATCTGGAGTCATAGGGATTCTATGAGAACATATATCTGGATCTACTCCTTTCAAATCTTTGTAACTCCAAGCAAAAACATCTCTATATTCGCGCAATAGGGCAACTAGCTCTTCTTCTTCTTCAGTTGTCAAATCATGCCCTATGTATGTACATTTTTCTTCTTCTCCTTCTATGGCTACGATTATTTTCTTGGTTTTCTCTCGATTATCATATACTTGTCCGTCATTCGCCTTTCTATTAGGCATTCGTACCATGATTCTTCTATCTTCGATTTCATATTTCTTGAAGTTCTCGGGTACTTCAAACAATGATTCTTCTTTTTCTGACATGGTTTCTTTCTTCTTTCTTTTCTTGCCTTCACTCTTAGTAGTCACTTGAGTGGCTAACCTCACGTCATTCATAATTTCCTCGTGTCTCTGAGTGTGAGTCTCTACCTCGAAAAAATATTCCTCCTCTGATTCAAAGGGAGAATCCATGATAATTGATTCTAAATCAAAATCACTCGCATCCTCAAATGCATCAGTGTTAGGTTCACACTCTTCTAAAATTGCATCACACATGATTGGCTCTATCGTGAAAACTGAAATGTCATAGCCATCCTTGTCACAGTGGGGTGTCCATTGTTCTTCATTGATGGCTACATCCATGGTTGCTAGGATTTCTGCCCAACCATGGGGTTCAAACTCTTCGTCTGGGAATACTACAGGTGCGTAGGCTGGATCTTGAAGTGTTCGTGGATGTTGTTCTGCACCTAAGGTCCTTGCTTCCAACCTTTCTTCCTCTTGTTTTGCTACTTTACACATCCATAAATGAGTATCCTCATGCAACCAAGAAGGATCTGATTCTAATGAGTGCACGGATTCCGTCTCTACTGGTGTCTTATGGATGGTATTCCATTGTATCGGGGGTACATCTCTATGTGAATAGTCTTTAAGATTGACTTTGGTAGTCACTCCTAAATGTTGCAAGTACAAAGAATTAGTTCCCCAATCTTGTACAATTTGCAACTGACGCATGAACGGTCGTCCCAATATCATCTCATATGCATGGTTTTTACTAAAATCACAAATGGCAAAGGTATGCTCAAATTCTACACCACAAGTGGTGAGTGATATTCCTTCTAGTAAGCCTAATGGTTTTTCTATGTGTCCATCAGCCATTTGTAGCTTCATCCTGGTGGGTCTTAATGCTGGCTTACCCCAACGTTTCCATAAGGCGGTGGTAGCTATGGCTACTCCGGCTCCTGAATCTAAGATAGCTTTCGTGGTGTAGCCCTGATGGGTTATCGGAAGATAAGTATTACCTTCCTCTCCTTCGCTTACATCTCCAATCTTTTCTATGGGTATTTCTGGTACCTTATTTTGTGATCCTATTTGTGAGGGAGTAGTAGCAAGCTCGGGGAATTGATTTGCTACATGCTTCCACAATTCTGGTTTTATCTTCAGCAACTCCTCTAGAGTGAAGTTACATTGTACTTTAGTATTCTTGATCACTTCCGTGTTTCTAGGGATTACTGATTCTTCATTCCTCACTATTATCGTGGGTGCTCTCATACTAATAGACTTTGCTTCCCAAGGTCCTGTGAACTGAGGTAATTCTTGTAAAGAATTAGATCCAAATCTTGTGTTTTCACTCAGTTGTTCTTCCTCTACACCATCGTAAATAGAGAGCATGTCTTGGGGAAATTGTTCCTGCAAGTCATCTATTTCTTGAATAGGAGGATGGGTTCCTTGTTCCTTTCTCCACTTCTCTTCTTGGATTTCTCTCAAAAATTCATGTGAATATTTATGTATGGAAGACAAATTGTCTTGACTTTCTGTGTTGGGTACTTGAGACAGGGATGGTGCATTCCTTTCCTGTGTCTCTGGGACAATAGGGTTCCTATGCTGATCCTTTTTCTCTTTGCTTTCAATCAAATCTTCTAGCCTCTCCATTAGTCCTTGAAAATGTAATTCAGGTTTTGCCATGTTATTCCAATTAAGATATCTAGAGGCGTCGAACAAAGCTTGTGCTAGTTCTACCATCTTCATGCAAAGTTTAGTTCTCTCAATTTCTAGATCAGCTCGAGGGTAGTTTTTACTCATTTTAGCTACCTGAGGTCCCTCTTTTAATCTAGCCTGATATGCACGAAACATCATGTCTAGATTTTCTGGTATGGGTTCCGCTAAAACTGATCCTGATTTCTGAGCTGGATTCTCTTGATTCAATTCCTATGAAGTCAATTCTTGGATTTTGGCTCTCGATTCCTTCAAACTTCCTTCCAACTCACTTATCTTTTTACTCCATTTTCTCTTTATTCTTTCTCTAGAATCTTTCCAAGATTTTGTCTTTTTACTGCTAGATTCTGCAACTTCACTAGTTCCGGCTACTTTCTCTTGATTAAGCTTTTGGTTCTGCAAGAGCGCCTGGGCTCTTGTTATAGCTTGGATAGGCACGTATGTAGGGTTGGATCCATCTGCGTTATTTACAATACCTATCACATTGATCGGTGTCACATTCGAAGCATTAACAGGGTTCTTAGGACAATCTTTGATTATGTGCTCTTTGCCACAATCGGCACAAAAGCCTTGGATGTTATAGTACTGTGATTGTCATGCTATCGGGGGATGTGGGCAATCCTTTATGAAATGATCTCCTTGGCACCTAAAGCATGGTCCTCTAGGGCCCTGTGGTCTTTGTTGTCTCAATTGGGGCCGTGGATTTGGGTTTGTGTACATCACATTAGCATAGTCTGGCTCCCAACTAGGTTCCACTGGTGGACTATCATAATGATATGTTTCTACGTATTCTGGTGACTCTGTGTAATATGCGGGTGGACTATCTACATGAGTGGAGTCAAAAATGTTCGAGTTCGGGTCACTTTCTATGATCAAAGGTGAAGAAGGCACTAAGGACCTACTTAGGTTCTCTTCTGCAGCAGCGTATTTGACTGAGATGACATTCGCTGGTGGGGGTGGCTGCTGAGCTAAGACAGGTTGAGGTCTCTGTTGAGCCTGGTATGGGTAGTTCTGAGGAGGCCTATAGTAATAAGGCTGAGCATTGAATTGGCCTTGATACCTACCTGGCTGCGGGTATGCTTGCGGGTAGTTCTGTCTCACAGTTTGTTTGTTGTATGGGCAGTCCTGAGCCGTATGATTCGTGTATCTTCTCTCAATTGTACAGTATTGGCCACTCGGGTTGGCTTGAGGTTGTGGTGCATTGGGACACACATTTGCCATATGGTCACCACCACAGGTGTAACAACGCTTGTTTGTTAGCACCCTAGGTTTACTAGAAACTCCTAGTTTCTGTGCCACTTTTTCTGCTAGGTCTTCTATTGAGCTAGACAATTTTGTGGATGCTAGAGATGAACAGTCTGAGTCCTTATAGACCTTTGAGAGTTCCAACTCGTCTCCTAAGTTGTCCTCAATGTCTATACAAATTCTTACACATTGCTCTAGCGTTCTGGGTTCTTTTAGGTACACATAGGAGCGCAGTTTAGAGCTCAACAAGCCATCTAAAAACAATGACACTTGCTTGGCTTGTGAGGGTAGCTCTTGCATTGGACATCGTTCAACATATTGTCTAAACCTACGTCCTGCCAGTCTGACTGTTTCCTGAGGGGTTTGTTTAAAGCTATGAATCAACGAAGACGTGTCATGTCTAACCCCACTTTTAGAGAATTCAGTGATGAATGACTCTAAAAAGTGATGGATGTCTCTAAATTGCCTTTGTTGCAGAGGTTGGAACCAAGTTAAAGTGGTGTTCTTTAACGTTAGTCCAAATGCGTTGTATTGCGTGAACATGTCTTCGACTTGTTTTGCTCTTAGTACTTGCTTGAATTCTGCGACATGGTCATAGGGATCTCCTGTCCCATCAAAGTAATTCTTCATTGATTTCACTAATTGAGTGGGTCTCAGTATTCTTGCGTGTTCACGTGGTCTAGGTAGAGGAAAATCATCTCTACCACCTGGTATTCCATGATCTCTTTGTCTATCCGCTCTATTAGTGTCCGTGGTTGTTTTATCTCTCCCTATGGGGTGATTAAAGCTTACTTCCGGTCTCTCTTTATTTCCCTCTCTTTGATTTCCATGGGCTGCTGATGTTCCTGCCCCTTGTTGACTTGTATTCATGTTCGTTCTAGATGGAGGGAATACCAATTCACCTCTCCATGTGTATGTGTTTTTAGCGCGGTCAGGCACCACAAAGACTCTTTCTGAAGTCTTATCCAGGTATACAACCTTTCCAGGTGTATCGGGGTCCTTGAACTCGTATATAGTGATGATACCTACCTCACTAAGTAGTTATGTCTTGTATCTCCAAAAGGCTTCATCAGTTTCTTTATTTACAAACAACTCTATGCTTCTGTTGTCTTGAGGGATCCATTCCGGGATTAGTACTCGTGTCAGTATAGATTTCCCTCTAGGTGTTCTAGGCTCTTCTAATGGTTCTTTTCCTTGAGATTTTGCTTCCGTTTCTGGTTGAATCACGCCAAACTCGTTGGTATTGTTTGGCTGCGTACTTAAGATGTACATCGTTCCTTCCTTGTCTATGTACGCGTCTCTCTCGAATTTCACCACTGGACGTTCCAATCCAATGGGTTGATCGGGGTTGTGCATTTGCACCACTTGCCTTCGCAAACCATCCTCATAGATGCGAGCACCTAATCGGTTGGTTCGGAGAAACTCTAGTTGCGTTCTATAGGGTCCTTCTGGTTTTTCTAAATAGGCTACATTAGACCCTCCTTCTGGTTTTTCTGTGCTAAATGCCATTTCTGATTCACTAGTGTCTGAGCTCTCGTAGGGGTAATTACTATTCAATTGCTGAGCCCACGATCGAGCAGTAGTTCTTACACTTTCCTCTGATGATCTAAGGCTTCGCCGGTCTGACTTACCTATATGTTTGCCCGATCTAAGGTTCATTAATTTTGTTCCTTGCACACTCAGTACACGCTCAGATCGTCAATGATTCTTTGTTATTACTGTCTTGATTCTTTTTAGATTTCTTTAGATTCTTGTCTTAATGTATGCGTCAGGAATTCGACTTTCCGTGGTACTTTGAGTTCTCGTTCCGTCAGACTTAGGTTCTTTCCTTTAGGTTTTCGTGTCACACACCTTTACTTTAGTCTTGAACTTGATTAATTTAACTCTCTTGAACTTGAGGCGTTCCTATCGTCTTTAATCCACAATGCTACCGTTTAGCCTAAGCTAAGAATTGACTGAGGGGGTTGAGTAATCTTCCAACCTCGAGTCAGCTTTTCTGGTTGCTCTGATGCCCAAGAAGCCGCGCTTCCCAAGCTTTATGCCCTTCACTGCCTTGCCTTGGTTGCCCTTGATTGCCCTTGCTAGACCTGGAAAAATCCAATATTAGACCAATTCACAGTTGGATGATCAAACACTTGAGTATATACACCTTTTAAGTCCCTTCCCTTTTGCCCAACTTTTCAATGCTTGCCCCCCCGGACTTTGGATGAAAAAGTTATGATCGTTCAGGCCCTGGGGGGTAAAAACTGACAAACCGATGTTTCTCCAAATATGAGCTAAGGGGTCTCCTATGAGTCTAATCACCCAAAAATTTCCCAAAAATAGCCCCAAAATTGGCCAAAAAATGAAACCCTAAAATTTGCGATGGGGGTGCACAATCGCGATGGTCTGAGATGATCGCGATGGTCTGGGACCGTCGCGATGGCGTGAGGGTGCACCGTCGTGATGGCGTGAAAGTGCACCGTCGCGATGGCGTGAAAGTGCACAATCGCGATGGTCTGAAGTGCACCGTCACGATGGTCTGAAGTGCACCGTCACGATGGTCTGAAGTGCACCGTCGCGATGGTCTGAAGTGCACCGTCGCGATGGTCTGAAGTGCACCGTCGCGATGGTCTGAAGTGCACCGTCGCGATGGTGCGAAAATGGACAATCGCGATGGCGTGAGTGTGAACCGTCGCGATGGCGTGAAATTGGACAATCGCGATGGCGTGAGGGTGCACCGTCGTGATGGCGTCAGTCAACGGTCAACGTGGACAATCGCGATCGTCCAAAGTGAACTGTCGCGATGGTCACAGATGCGATGGCTTGAGCCAATCGCGATGGTCTGAATTTTTGAAGTGTCGCGATGGTGTGAGGGTGTCGTCGCGATGGTCCGAAAAATGAACCGTCGCGATGGTCTAGATTGCCACGTGGCACCGTCGGCGCGATGGCGTGACACAATCGCAATGGTCAGAGACTGTCGCGATGGTCCGGCCAAGCCGTCGCGATGGCGTGAGCCAATCGCGATGGTGTGACACAATCGCGATGGTCAGAGACCGTCGCGATGGTCCACCAAAATGCAAATTTTGTGAATGCAGCTATGGATTCCTGTAGGCACAGGTGTGCTCTTCACGCTGGTGTGGTCGCCTTCTCCAAATTCCGAACTTTGCAGACCATCGCGATGGTCTGACACAGTCGGAAATTTCTGATAGAAACTGAAGTTTTTACCTTTTCCAAGCTTTCCTGATGCACTGGAGCACTGTACCTGCAAGAAAACTCAAGAAAGCCAAAGTACACACAAGCACAAAAGCTCTCTCTCACTCTCTCGCATGCACAAATGAGGGGAAATGAGGAGAATGGGTGGATATGGTGAATTTTCTGATTTTTTTGGAGATGAAGATGATGATGCGGTGATGAAGATGGAGTGTGGGGGAGGTGAAAAACACTAAAAACTAAGTAAAAACAACAACAAAAACTGAAATTTTTACCTTCCAACGCCACTTCTTGCTATACTCTTACCATCACACATTCGTCCTAGACTCGATCCCCAGCAATGGCGCCAAATTTGGTGTTGCTCTAGCACAATGGTAAGTACCACGTTAAGAAGCTTCACCTCCTTAATTGTCAATCCGCGGAAGAGATAGGAGTGATATGAAGATCGTGAATGTGAGATGAAGTGAGAGTGAAGGTGAGAAGCACAAAGATGCACACACACATACACACACACTACGAAGAGACAAGCAAGACACAATGGAAGGTGAGAAATTAGCTCTATTACTCAAGAACACTTTTACAAGCTCAAAAGAACTCTAACCTCAAACAAGCTAACCAACCAAAAATGAGCTCTCTAGCTCTTTTTATAGTTTCTAGACTAGTTTTGACCGGTTTCACATCTAGTGACCGGCATAGTTAAAAATTAGGTCCTAGATGCTATTTGGAAGGGTAAACGGTATCTAAAAATAACGAAAATTGGTACGCGCATTCTACCTAAGCTGCTCAAGCTCGAGGACTCCTCGGCTTGCACAAAATGGAGCTATGGATTACAAAATGGGGTTTTCTATGTTACATATGTTACAATAGTGATAAAAATCACTGTTGGAGGTTTTTGGAAAGTATTTGAAAACATAATTATTTGAAAAACGATTCGACTGGCTCCCTGCTTTGTCGCTACATGCTTCCGTGTCGTCTGTGCCTCTGGCTGCTTCCAACAGACACCCAGGGTGATACCAGTATGCATGAAGATGAAACCTTTAAGGCAACAACTTACACGCTGGCAATCAAAAAATTATTTCGTACTATGGAAAAAGTTTGGGCGCGTGAGAAGTTAACTGAGGAAGAGAGCCAAGCACTCATAGAACAAGAACTCGTCATAGGCGGTTTCGAAGAAGTATACATCAAAGGCTTCAAGGAACTTGTTAAATCCGTGGGATCTAATGAAGCATTAAGATATTTGCAGAGGAAGCCGTTACCGCAGTTTGACCCCCGACGGGTACGTTTACTATCAAAACCAGGCGAATACATTTGTGTACCCATAGGTGCCCAATCTTCAGAACAGGCCAGGGAGGCATGTCTCGTCCCTGAAGGATCATTGGCAGAAGACACCATTGTCATCGACTCCCCACCCCACACTACTACTGTACATACCATCGTTGTTACCGAAGTACCTACCACACCAACTGCTCCCCCTTCACCTCCCATCTCTCCAATCTCCCTTGTACATCCGATCTCTCCCAGACCATCCACATCTTTGGATAGCGCTGTAGCAGAAGCCTTTGTTGCTTCCATTCCTCTCACCCTTCCCACACCTACACAACCTAGTTTGCCTCCTCGAACATCCACCCTTCTATCCAGTCCATTTCTCCATCCATCTTTTCCATCCTTCCCCGCACCCCCGAGACCACTATTTCCATTTCTAACCCCGATGACTTTCTCCCCTGTATCACCTCCCCGACCCGCCATATTTCCACTTTCCCCTTTCCACCAAGCAGCATTAGAGAACCCCTCTGTAAATTACTCTTCAACTTTTGTAAATCCTGTATTTACACCCATGCACGCACCCACTTTCACGCCATTATTCACAGTCACCGCACTTGATACCACATCCAATGATATGGACATCTCACCACCCACTGCACCACCACTCCCTTCATTCATTTCACCACCACACATAGGCACATCACAATTTTCCACAATCACCATAGCATCCACTCTCCCACCCCCATTTCCCTTACCCCTTGCATCAACACCGACCGCATCTTCATTTAGCACACCGACTAGACACCGCATTTTGACAGATGTTCACCTGCATGACACAAGTAAGAGATGAATTTGCATCTCTTGGCAATAATTACCGGACACTGCAGCAGACAACGAATGATCTACAGTCGCAGCTTAATTCATTGTCGATTTAAAGCCGTACCCTCAGAATCTATGAAAATGTTACTAGAAGATCATGTTAGATTGTAAGATGAGTTCGACAGCATGAACGAGGAATATCAGAAGCTGAAAGAAGATCATAAACTACTCCAGCTAAGAGCACCAGTACAACAAGGACTACCAGATCCTGCGGACCCATCTCCTGACATCTTAGAGGAACTCAACGCTTTACGGGCCCAGGTATTAACTCTTCAATCATAGATAGCAGTATACAAAGCACCACCAAGGCCAGACTCCCCACCGGAACTACCAACAGAGGAAGAAACAGTGACTATTCCAATGGAGGAAACTTTTGAAGGAGCATATGAACCCCAACCCATCCCAGGTGGACAAGTCACGGCCGAAGGCCAGACGACTTTTGAACTTCCTACTCCCGCATGGATGAAGACGATTGAAGAACTTGGAACAACCCACTCAGCACGGGTAGAGGCGCAGTTACACGTAATGGTGATGATTGAAGAACGCATTTTACAATCCCCCTATTTTGCTCACTTGGCCCCTCGCAGATACATATCTGGGCATGAGCTATAGTACAAACCATACTTTATGTTAATGGCGGAATATCAGTTGGCCATAGAGAAAGAAACAGGCAAGAAGCCCGCCCTCCCACGCAACTCAATTTGAGCTTGAGGATTTGCCACTAGATGCGCAGCAAGGAGAGATCTATCAACCCGATTGGCGCAAGGATCTCTTACAGAATTATCCAGAGATGATGAGTACTTGGGTAAAGGGACCTCTACACTTAAAGTACAACCCATGTTGGGGACCAGTGCCACATCGTCGCTCCTGGAAGGCCTTTGCCATTAAAGTACAGAATAACAAGCAATGCCAGGATTGGCTAAATTACCCATATTTCAGACACCCATAGAACAACCAACAGTTGGATACATGATGGCCACGATTCACCACTGGCTCACTCACTTAAAACATATGGACGATATAGCAGCGCACATGACTGTCAAGATCTTTGACATGATGCAGATGGTTTTCAAAGTCTTCCGTTACGTCAAGGCACCCCATGTGAACACCCCGGGTTTCGAGCATGGAAATCTCGATTTAGCTTACGACATGAGTACAACACCATCGCTCCGGGTCGGTTTCTGGGAATATCATTCAGAAGTGTTCATCAGCAGGCCTACACACCTCTTGCAATTATTTGCCTGTGAACAGATGGTATATTCCACGCATTATCAACTCCCACCATCCGATGAACCGCAACCAATTGATTGGGAGAAACTTGAGGTAGATCTGGCCTGAGGAATTTGCATATCAGAACACACCCTCGCTCAGGAACTACTCCAGAATTATATCCGACAGACCTCACAACAAGGTTCTATCGCGAACAATAGAAGCGAGAGGGAGGGGGGTATTGGCAGTAGCCAGAGGCATAGAAGACGCGGAAGCATGTAAAGACAGAGCAGGGAGTCAATCGAATCAATTTTTCAAAGACTTATGTTTTATAAATACTTTTCAAAACCTCCAACAGTGATTTTTATCACTTTTGTACCATACGTAACATAGAAAAACCCTTTTTGTAATTTATAGCTCCATTTTGTGCAAGCCAAGGAGTCCTCGAGCTTGAGGAGCTTAGCTAGAATGAGCGTACCAATTTTGGTTATTTTTAGATACCGTTTACCCTTTCAAATAGCACCTAGAACCTATTTTTTAACTATGTCGGACACTAGATGTGAAACCGGTCAAAACTAGTCTAGAATCTATAAAAAGAGCTAGAGAGCTCATTTTTGAGGTTGGTTAGTGTGAGCTCAGAGCTATTTTGAGCTTGTAATTGAGATCTTGAGTAATAGAGTTGATTTCCTACCTTCCATTGCGTCTTGCTTTTCTCTTCGTTGTGTGTGTGCATCTCTATGCTTCTCACCTTCACTCTCACTTCATCTCATATTCACGATCTTCATATCACTCCTATCTCTTCCGCAGATTGACATTAAGGAGGTGGAGCTTCTTAACGTGGTCCTCACCATTGTGTTGGAGCTCTAGTGACAATTTAGTGGATAGAATGAATGGCTTCCACTTATCATCTCCTCTCAAACCTGTGAGAATTTGTCTTACTAATTTATCCTCTTCAATGTCTTCATCAACTACTCCTAATGCATCTGGAATATCCTTCATCCTTGCTACATAATCAGAAATAGATTGAGAAGCCTTCTTCTTGAATGTGGTGAACTCTGCCCATAAAGATGCCTTCCTTGACTTTCTAGTGTTTTGGAAATGCTCCTCCAAAGAATTCCATATGTCACTTGCACTTTCAAGTCCTCTAATGAGAGGTAGCAAGTAATCATTGACTCCCATGTAGATAATGCTCCTTGCTTGAGCATCCTTCTTCATCCATGTCTTCAAATCTGAGAGCTCTTCCCTAGTTGGGACACTAGGATTCCTAAATTATGGTTTTTCTTCTTTACCTATGATATATCCTATTAGGTCTTTGCTCATAAGATGCGCCTCCATCCTCATTGACCAAGCGGGATAGTTTTCTCTATTCAATTTCTCTATCTGAAGAGAATCTCCCATCCTTTTTTCACCTATGCACTAAATTCTTCAGGCTTTATGAATAATGAATGTACCTTTAATTTGAATATAATTCCTTTGATCCTCTTGATAGCTTTTAGGCCTCCTTCTCTAGTTTTCACTTTGAACTTTCACCTTTTGAATCTTCAAAGATTGATTTTTGTATATCTACAATAGGTGAGGTCTTCCTTTTCTTCAAATATGATGATTCCTGCTCTGATATCACTGATGGAGATGATTAATCTCCAAAAGAACAAGTTATCCTTGATGTTAGAGCACCTCTATATCAAGAATACATTATAACCACAACCGAATTTGGAAATCTATTGCCAAACTATCAAGACTTAAGCCAACTGTGAAGAAACTTATCACATAGAAAAGCCTACTGCACTTAATTCACTCATTGACTCATCAAATGTGTAAAGTTTTCAATGAAACTTTATATAAGGTAACTTCTAAAGTTTGCACACCTTCTCCAAGATCAAATCTCTTCAAAACAATCAGTAGATCTTGAGCTTTCTTCCAAACAATGTACATATGTCTAAAACTGTTCTTCTATGTAGTCAACTTTGACACTTGCAACTTCTAATGCATCCCAAACTAGTCCTTGTTTGTTCAAATTCTTTAGCCACAAGTAGCTTACCTTTCAACTTAAAGAATGAGTGATTATTTGATCAAAACTTTACACTCTCGAAGGAGATCTGAGCAAAACATTCATCATCGAGATTGTGGCTATTCCTGTCTTCACTTCTTCACTTTTACACATGTAAATGTTCCTATTTAAAATTCTCTCAACCTGATTACAATTAGACTCTTAAAAATTAATCATAGACACATTAACTATGGACTTAGACATCTACAAAAAGATTTATGAAATGGTCAAGCATAGAATGAGAGATGGAGAAAAGATCGCGACACAGATTTCAAAAGTTTTCTTCTATTCTCATGGAAAACATCTGATTGATGAATCTCATACATTCATCACACATTTTCTTCTTCTACTCATCTATTCTTATTCTATATCTCTTCTCTCATATATTTCCCAACTCTATGTTAGTATATATGGGCATATATGTACAAACTTGTCACCATTACAAAGGCACGAGTGAACTAATTACAAGCTTAATGTACATGTATATACAAGTCTTCATCTTCTGATCATGCACTCATCTTCAAGACTCAAACTTTGATCTTTGCTTTATTTTTTGACTTCAAAACTTGTCCAAATCATCAATTGGTGATTGTCCTGCACCAACATGCTCTACAACACCAAGTGTATCATCATGCTCCACATGAGCTAACTGCAAAACATCAACACCAAGATCAAACTGATGATCAAACTCTAAATAAGTATCATCACAATGCTCTATATGAGCATCCACATCATGCTCTAAAGCATCTAGTTGATCATCCAAAGTGTGCTCCATAAGAACATCCACATGATCAATAAAACCATGCTCTACATAAGCATCACGAGCATCCAAAACATGCTCTACATGTGCATCCATATGAGCATCTGAATCTTGCCATACACGTGCATCATGAATGTCAACAGACCTATGTGTAGGTAGAAAAAATGAGACATGATGAGTCTCACACCGTACATAAGGCTGAACTCCCACTAAGACGAGACTGTCTCTCACATGGAGTATCTACAATGAATAGTTGTGCCTAATCTTGGCACCTCTGACAAGCATAAGCTGTCCTAACTGCAACTAAAAATGATGCTCACCAAGGAATGCATAACATCTACTCTTGTGTATCTAGTCCTATTAGAAGATAAATATTTTACACGGCTTTATTGTTCTTCCTCTCAAAAAATAATAATAAAAAGAAAGCTCAGACAAGAGAATTGTGGCCAAAAAGCTATTGGCATGTACATAGATAATAGAGGTGGGTGAAGATGGTGAAAGGGGGGATTTTTGAAGAATCCAAATTTCTTTCGATTGTGGATTATCTATATTGGAGATCTTTTACTGTAGTCTGTGTGCACATCATTTCCCCCAACTAGATTCTATCAAATTTTTTATTTTTCATCTCCCAAAATATATATTTGCAATGAAAGTCAAATATCGCATACATGTATGTATACGTTATGGAGTATTGCCCCCCTTTTTTTCTCATACAAATCCATGGAAGGGAATGTTAGATATCGCATAAAGTAGAAACATTCGCATTTCAAGTGTATAAAGGGTGCTAATAGCTCTATTCTTTCGTTGTGAGTGAAGGAAAGTCTCGACACATCCTTCTCGTCCATGAGTGCCATGATGTGGTTGACTTTTTGCACATTTTTACCTGTATGTGCATTCTTATATTGCAATCAAAGAGAGGAAAGAGAGGTTTTGTCTCCCCTCCTTCCTCGTGCACTCTAGGCTGCTCCCATGCAAGTGGAAATTTTTGGAAGTGTGTTGGCTTGTTGCAGGAAAGGTTGTTGAACTTCAAAATCTACACTTTGTGCTACGAAAGAAGACAAGAAATTTAGCTCTGATATGAGTATTAGAGAAACAATCCTTTAGCCATGGAGCGCTTGATTAAAACATGTGTGATGACACCATAATGGCACAATTCTACAAGAATTTCATCATTCATCCCAACCGCATACAAAGCCCTACTATGAGTCTTATGAATCTCCATCATCCTCTATTTTACCCATCAAAGGCAAGAAGCATCTTGAGGTTCCATGTGCCATCCATGCCCACTAATCCTAAAGGGTTTTCCTACCTAATGTCATGGACAAAATGGAAAACAACATGAAGCTTAGATTCCTTGTGATTCTTTATATCTGATTGGTTCATAATTTGAAGAAAATAATGCTTTCATCGCATCTAGAATGTGCCAAAGCCCTAAGATCCATTGTCTACTTGCTCGATTCTGATAACCACATATCCTATTTTGGATTTCTAGCATCATCAATCACATCACATCATTGAACATGGCCCTTGAACACCTATATGAGGAGGGTTTGGCCACATACATCCTCAGTCTTGCCAATGCCACTCTTGGGAGCTCAAGAATTTGTGATCACCAAGTAAGTACTTTCAAAGTTCCAAATCCATTTCTTGTCCCATTCCTTGTTCTAATCTTGATTAGTCTAGTTCTTGGACATCTAGTTTTATCCCCATGCAATCTCATAGTACAATATCCTGTCAAGTTATTTCTTATATCTTGTTCATCTCCCTCAAGGGAGTTCTTTTAATTCAAATATCATGTTTCATACCTATAGTCCCGAGTTGTGGGATCTCTTCTATTTGGTCTAGTCGAGCTATCCATACCTATCAATTAGTTATATATTCTTGTATTATTTTCCCTACATGGGTGATCTCATAATCAAAAGTATAATTTTGAAATCTTGTCTAGTCCAGTAAGAGGGCACAATCTAGTTATCTCGAGGTATTTTGGCAAGACCATCATCTTCATGATCTATGGATTTCATCATAGATCTACCCAAGTTGGATAAGTATGAGGTCATTCTTGTTAAAGTGGATAGATTCACAAAGATATCACACTTTATTCCAACTACCAAGGCAATCACAGGTGTAGCCACAACTAGACTTTTTCTTAGAGATGTCTTTAGGCTTCATGGAACACCATATGATATTGTCAGTGATCATACTTGGCAACCTGCAAAAAAACTTCAAAGATCAACAATAAAGGGTTCAGAATTTCATAGAAAGAATTCAGTGAAGTTGAGACTAGAGAACATGACCGCTCCTCGTGGAACTTGTCCCTTGAGGGGGAACTGATGTCATGGACACAAAGGAAACCATCTTGGACCTTAGATTCCATGTGAATCTCTATATCTCATGATTGGTTCAAAATTTGGAGAAACTAATGCTTCATCACATTTGGAACGTGCCAAAACCATAAGATCAACTATCTATTTGCTTGATTCTAATAACTAGAGGTCCTGTTTCAAATATTTGGCCTCATCGATGACATCATCAATTCCTAACCACCCTTGAACACCTATATAAGAAGGTTTTGTTCACATACATCCTTAGTCTTGCCAATGCTAATCTTGGGAGATCACGGAGTCATGATCACGAAGTAAGTACTTTTGAAGTTCCAATTCTAGTTCTTGTGATGTTCCCTATTCTAGTCCTAATTAGTTTAGTTCTTGGACATCTAGACTTGTCCTCTTATAATCTCATAGTATGAAATCTTGTCAAGTTATTTCTTGTATCTAGTTCATCTCCCTCAAGGGAGGTCTTGTAATTCAGATATTGTGTTTCATACCTACAATCCATGTTATGGGATCTCTTGTAATTCAGATATTGTGTTTCATACCTGTAGTCATGGGTTATGGGATCCCTATTATTCCATCTAGTCCAATTATCCATATCAATCAGTCTCAAGTTGTGGGACCTTGTATTAGTTACATATTCTTGTGTTATTTTCCCTACATGGGTGATATTTTAATCACAAGTGTAATTCCAAAATCTTATCTAGTCTAGTAAGAGGGCACAATCTAGTGCTTCCTTGACACGTAATGTAATGTAACAATAGCTTAACATGGTTACAAAACCATGGTTTTTAACACTTTTCTTGTTGTTTTCTCTATTTACTTCCTCTCATGGTTGTGGCCCACTAATAAAGGGTTGCATAAGATGGAGTTTGTGTGAATTACTTTTCTTTGAATGGGTTATTAAATAAAAGAGGACTTTTCAAGATAAAGTGGGCATCTATGATTTGTCTATGGGTAAGGGTGGATTCGGGATTCTCAATGTGGTCACTTTGGTTGACAAAATGTATTATAAGCCAAGTGTAATAGGAATCATGCCAAGTGGCTTTTAGTGTGCTCTCTCACTAGCTCCCCACAACCAAAGAACGATAAGATTATCACTTTTTGTTTTCTCGATCTTAAAGTGGCTTCTAGAAGCTTGGATTATTTGACATCACTTTGAAAATATTCAAATCGGAAAAGAAAAAACATTTCCTCCTTCACAACGAGTGGAGATCGTCATATTAGATTAGAAAAATGAATATGGGATATGGATTCTAACCTTAAAGTTAAGCCCGATCAATCCTACAAAGGTCTCAAGAGCCAAGAAACTTTGGTCCAAGGGATTTCCCTATTGAAAACATCTATGTAACTATGGAAGAAATCAGTGGATTGCTCGTTGCCGTATCCCATCTCCCCCCTCTACAACGTGCTTCCCCTCCTTCCCCTTCTATCTCCTTGCTCCCCCCCTTTCGCCTGTGCCTCCCCCCTCCCTCCTCTTGTGCCTCCCCCCTCCCTCCTCTTGCGCCTGCCCTCTCCCTCCTCCTACCATAGCCCCCCCTCTCACCTGTCACAAGCAGCAGCCCCACCCCCCCTCCCCCCTCCTCTCTTCACCTTTGCCAGCACCCTCCCCTCCCCCTTGCCACCCTTCTTGCCTCTATTAGAAACTCCTCCCCCCCTTTTTTGTGTTTTTTCACCCTTCCCCCCTTTTTCACATTCTTTTCTTTTTCCTCCTAGTTGTCCCATTCAATGGTGTCTTCATCCTTGTTGTGATTATCCTCTCATAACCAGTAGGACAAAAAAGGGTAAGCATCTCTTTGCTACTGCTTGGGGTTGAAGCTCTTCTAGTTCCCAAATGGAGACCACTCTCTGCTTCTCTATTGGAAGAATCGAGGTTGGTCTCCTCTCCTCAACATTTTGTCACCCCCCTTATCGTTCTTGTCATGGAAGACACAAATGAGATCGGTGTCCCCCCCACAGGTGGACTCTTCTAAAGCCCCCTCACCTTGCAACCACTCTGTCACCCATTTGACTCTCCCTTACTGATGAGAGTGGAGTGAGTTTAGTCACAAAGGTTGAGAACCTACATGCTGGTGCAAGAACCTCGTGCTTTTGATTTCCGCTCCTTCACTGTCCTCTCTCGGGTCTTCTTGTTAACGTTAGTGTCCATGGTAAAAGCCAAATGACCATTGAACACTTCCATGTATATGTTCTTTAATAAAACATATAGTGGCCTGGTCAGTCACAGACTATAAGTTCGACCACATTTGCAAGGCCTAAGAAGTCTGTCTTCGTGCTCCCTGTGTACTGTGTTTTCTGCATATTCTGTAGTCTCTGTGCGGAGTACCTTGTGCGACCTTAGGAGCTCGGTTTTCTATTTCGAGGATATCATCGTGGAGAGCGCGAGAAGGAGAGCACAGTGTGGTGCATCGCCATCGAAATACTTCACTAGTATCAGAGAAGTTCGAGGCGAAAGCTTTGTTCCTTTTCTGTGAGTGAAGCGAGCACCCCCCTCCCCCAACTTTCTCCAAAGCTTACGATTAAGGCGGTGATCAAGGCATAGACCTTGGCATACCTTGTCATCCGAGTCACCGAAGTCACCGTTAGCGCCATTGGCAACGTGCGAGGGAGGACCTCAATGATCAAGGAATATAGAGGTTCCCGGTACTTCCCGGGAGGTCACCCATCCCAGTACTCTTCCCCCCCGGAGCTCTCTTAACCGTGGAAATCTCTTGCCACTAAGCTACACTCTTGTGGTGTCTGAGGAAGGGGAAACACTAAGTTTTGGAGTACTTCCGCACATAGTTTTCTTCACACAGATCCAAGAACATCAAGAAGAGTGTTCTTTGTACTTCTCCGACATTAAATATCAACCTTTGGGGCTGTGTTTTCAGCCACACTCATAAAACTATAGGTTTCTTGAAAGATTTTAGTTTTGCTGGGAGCAGGTGCTACAAATTTATGTAGGTTTTTTGAGCCAAAAGCATCAGAGTTGACAGACACTTGCAAGTGTTATTGGCTGGTTTTTGAGCTATGCATTCAGCCTTTTAGTATCATTTTACTGCATATATTGAGCACATACACATTATGTATGCTTCTATGGACACCACTTATGTACGTCCATGTGGTCATTGATATAGAGGTTACGTTCTTTGCATAAAGCCTTTTACGTTTGATAAAGAGGGTTGTGGTGAGGTTTTCTTAACTGGGAGACACCCAGATGTCGGGGTCTTTACGGTGATGCAGGTGGAAGACTTACCGAGCCTCGCCATAGGAGATGTATGATAGTTGTTCATAGGTTCTTGATAAGCCTAGTTGGCTTCAATTGGGTAACTGATTATATGCAGTGGAGTCAGTGATTCAGTATGCAGGCAAACATGTTAGTACTTGCAGTTTTATGATATTTTGACACTAGTCATACACTCATTTTGCAGAGGATACTCTGGCAAAAGTTTTCCAGATTTTTGGTTTTTTATCAACTATACGGTGGTCGATTTACTCCTTGATACACTTATTCGTTGGTGTTCGGACTCTTCTAGCTCCATTATCATTCCATTCAGTTCTCTACCATCATGGCATTAGAGGTCTTAGGCACATCCGGTGGATCAGGGTCTAGTGCTAGTGTTCCAAGGAGGAGCTATAACTTGCAGGGCAAAGACCATTTTGAGATCTGAAATTTGATGGCACAAACTTTGCTCTATGGAAGAATCAGATTAAAGATGTGCTGATTCAAAGGAGGCAATGGAAACCAGTAAATGGAATTTCAAAGAAGCCTGCTAACATGGATGAAGATTATTGGGATGAGTTAGATGAAATGGCCAGGTCTACCATTCGCTTGCACCTAGCAGATAATGTTTACTTTACAGTATTAGACTGTGAAAGTGCAGAGGAGCTTTGGAAGAAGTTATGCAATACATATGAAAAAGGGACAGCATCAAATAAAGTCTATCTGATGAGAAAATTATATGACCTTCGTATGAAGAACACAGATAGTGTTGCTGCTCATCTAAATGAGTTTGATGTTATATTCTCTCAATTACATGCTCAGACAATGGATATGGATAATGAAATGAAAGCAGTATTGTTGTTATGCACCTTGCCTTCATCATGGGATACATTTTGCACAGCTATTAGCAATAGTGCACCTGGTGGTAAACTCGTCTTTGATGACATATGTGGAGCACTCTTGAGTGAGGAGATTCATAGAAAATCTATGGTTGGCACTCAGAGTGGAGATGCATATAATGTTCGTGATTCTTACCAAGGAAAGAATCAACAACGTGGCAGGAGCAAGAACAAGGAAAAGAATGGTCAACGGAATAAGAGTAGAAGTAAATCAAGGAAGAGGGATATCGAATGCCATTATTGTCATAAGAAAGGACACATGAAGAAAGATTGTTATGCATTAAAGAATGCTAAAGGTAAAGGACAGAATGTTGATGGGCATGTTAAACAGTTACCTACACCATCTACTTTGACTATGAAGATTGAAGAAATTAATGCTATTTTTGATGATGCTGATGTGTTGACACTTGATAGTACTGTGCCAAGTGAGGCTCTTATGGCTGATTCTCTTTCCCACACCTGGCTATTAGATTCTAGTGCTTCTTTCCATGTGACACCACATAGAGAATGGTTCTCTAATTATGCAGCAAAGTCTCTTGGTATCGTGAGACTTGGTGATTCTTACTAGTGTGATGTTGTGGGGATTGGCGATGTGGTTGTGTAGTTCATTGATGGTTCAAAATTTACTATGCATAATGTACGCCATGTACCTCAATTATCATGCAATTTGATGTCAGTTGGTCAACTTGATGACCTTGGTTACAAGGTGGTCTTCTATGCTCAGTCCTTTCGCATATCAAAGGGCAATATGGTTATGCAACAGGAAGAAAAGTTGGCTCACTTTATCCTTTATTCGTATCAAGAAAGAACACTTGTTAGCTGTTACTGAACAACCTATGGCTTGTATTTGGCATGGTCATTTGGGCCATATATCTCGTAGTGGAGTGGAAAATCTTTCTCGTTCTGTCTACTTACCTATGTTATCTCTCTCCGATTTTTCATTTTGTGAGCATTGTCAATATGGAAAGCAAACTAGAAATGTGCATAGAATGCACATGGACTCTTCAATTCAGCCTTTAGATCTCGTTCATATAGATGTGTGTGGTCCTATGCCGACTAGGTCCTTAGGTGGTTCTCTTTACTTTGTCACTTTCATAGATGATGCTACTAGAAAAGTTTGGGTATATCCTATCAAATCGAAGGATGAGGTATTCCCTACTTTCAAAAAATGGCTTGCTTCAGTTGAGACTGAAAAAGGAACTAAGCTTAAGGCTTTACGTTCAGATAACGGGGGTGAGTATACCTCACATGAATTCAGCCTTTTTTGTCAGTCTAGAGGGATTCGTAGAGAGTTTACAACTCCTTATACCCTAGTATAGAATGGTGTAGCTAAGAGGATGAATAGAACTATTCAAGATAGAGTAGTCTCTATGTTGCATCATGCAAACCTCTCACAAGGTTTTTGGGAAGAAGCAGTATTGACTGCAGTTCATGTGATTAACGTTTCACCTAGTACTACCAAAGGTTTCAAAGTGGGAAAAGAGTTATGGACAAGAAAGCCACCATATTATGATCATGTTCGAGTTTTTGGGTGTGAAGCATATGTTCATATACCAAAGAATCTTAGGCAAAAGTTGGATCATAAGTCAAAGAAATGCATTTTCTTGGATATGGTCGAGAAGGACAATTTGGATATCGCTTATGGGATCCTGAAACACGATTAGTGATCAGAAATAGTGATGTCATTTTCAATGAATCTAAGGTGCATAAACAACCCATTAAGGAGGTTGAAGTGAGAAGAGTGGTGTTTGAGGATACTAGTCCTCCGATTAGCATGCATAAAAATGCTGCACATAAGGATGTTCTAGAGAATGTCCATTCATATCAGTCTGCACATATTCCTGTTCAGCAACCATTGAAACGTTTTGCATGTGTCTCACATCCATCTGATAGATATGTTCCAGGTTTAGATTTTGTTATGCTAACAGATGCCGGTGAGCCTTCTTTCTAAAAAGAGGCTATGCAGACATAGGATCATGTCAACTGGGAGTGTGCAAAGAAGAGTGAGTTGGATTCTATTCACAAGAATGGTACTTGGGATTCAGTACCTTTGCCAAAGGGCAGGAAAGCTTTACCATGTAAATGGGTATATAAGCTAAAATTCACATAAGATAGTGCTTCTCCAAAGTATAAAGCACGTCTTGTTGCAAAGGGTTTTAAGCAACAACATGGTGTTGATTTCGAGGAAATCTTCTCTGCAGTGGTCAAGATGACTACCCTGTGCATGTTGCTTGGATTCGTTGCAATGGAGGACTTAGAGCTAGTCCAAATGGATGTGAAAACTTCTTTCTTGCATGGAGATCTTACAGATGAGATCTATACTAGAACAACCAGAAGGTTATGTAGTTCCTAGCAAGGAAAGTCTAGTTTGTAAGCTTAAAAAGAGCTTCTATGGACTTATGGAGGTATGACCAATATTGTGATAGGCTCTTGCATGTCTGATCATGCCCTTGTGTTTGTCACTTTTAGGAAGGAGACTACTCCGAGCTCCCCTATTCTTTGCATTCCTAAACATATCCAGCTTGATGAGAGCTTGGATGACTAGATTGTGGCAATTTGGATCTAGTTTCCATGGGAGGAGGGTTCTAGGGCTCGGTCCCTTATTACACGTCTTCAATAGATTACATTTTCTATGCACGAGGTGAGTGCCCTGCAGCTTGCTCATCTCCGAGAGGCTTCATGTTGCCTTCACAAAGGGTTTGCATCCCTTCGGTGTATCCTTAAGTGTTGCCCTAATTGCGAGTGGGTTGACACCGAGCTAGCCTAGGTATAGCAAGAGCTGTGGGAGGTCAAAGATCAAAGATGTTCCTTCTTCCACCATAGGCAGGATTGTCACTAGATTCAGGTTGATGATCATGTTCCTAGCGAGTTTTTCTTCATGTTAAAGTTGCGGCATGTAAGAGGCATGATCAAGAAGCTCCACTAGACTGAAGGTTTGATGACTACGAAGCTTGTTGAGACAAGGGAGATTACCACCCAATTCTATCGCACCTTGTTATCTGTAGAGACCCCATCTAAGACTTGGCAAGAGAGTAGATGTTGCATCCTCCAACATGTATGCTGATCTGTGAAGGATGAGATGCATAATATGCTCCTTGCTCTATTATCTGATAGTGAGCTTCTTGCTGCTTTGCATGGTCTAGCGAGGGATTGTTGCCCTGACAAGAATGGACTTTTGCTCACCTTTTTTATCCACTACTAGGGGGTCCTAGGCAATGGGATCATACTTGCCTTCTAGGAGGTCATGGAAGGGGGCTCCCTTCCTCAATCACTCTCTGAGGGTCTAAGTTTTCTCATTCCTAAGGAGGGAGGGAACTTGGATAATATCAGGCATTGGCATCGAATTACAATTCTCAACTGAGCCTACAAAATCCTTGTGAAGTCCCTGAGTTTGAGATTGCATCCAGTTCTTGAGGCGTTGATTCACTTGATGCACACGAGGTTTGTCAAGGGTTGTATCCTTGACAACATCTTTTCTTTTTGGGAGGTTGTTTCTCTTGAATGGATGTATGATGAGCCACTTGCAATTCTTTTGTTGGACTTTGAGAAATCCTATGATCGTGTTGATAGGGCTTTTCTTGAGGACTCTATGCTTTGTATGGGCTTTCTTGTTGACTAGATCAGGGAATTTCTTCCTTTTATTGCTCCATCCATAGCTAGGTTCTTGTGGTGGAGGGCCTAGGGAAGAGATTCAACATCTCAAGATCGGTTAGACAAGGTTGCTTTGATGAGAATGAGCCTGTTTCATTTGATGAAGCACAAAATTCAAAAAATTGGATGGCTGCTATGCAATCACAATATGATGCTATCATGAAAAATGGTACCTGGCCTCTATGTGACTTGCCTCCTGGCAAGAAGGTCATTTGCACTAAGTGGGTATACAAGTTGAAGTGTAAGCCCCATGGAATAGTTGACAGGTATAAAGCTAGGCTTGTTGCAAAGGGTTATGCTCACGAAAGAGGCATTGATTTTGATGAGACCTTTGCTCCTACATGCCGAATGACTATTGTTCATAGCATCATGAACTTGCAACTTGTAGCTCAAGCGTAAGCACAACCTCCTTTACTTGTCAACCCGCGGAGACGTGAGGACCGGTATGAAGACCACGAGCAAGTGAAGGCACAAGTGTGTGAGTGAAAGCACACAAGCATGCACACACATACACACACACACGCACACAAGGTAAGATCAAAGAGAGGGACAATGGAAAGCTTCGATTGCAAAAGATTTCTCTTACAAAAGATCTATTCTCTAACAAGCCAACCTAAAAAATTGAGCTCTCTAGCTCTTTTTATAGTTTTTTGACTAGTTTTGGCCCTGTCCAGACCTAGTGTCCGGCTAGTTAAAAAATTAGGTTCCAGGGCTTATTTGAGGGCTCAAACGGACTCAAAAAATTATGAAAATTGGTAGGATGATACTTCTAATACTCCTCAAGCTCGAGGACTCCTCGGCTTGAACAAAGTGGAGTTACAAAAATAGAAAATGGTATTTACAATGGTTTTTAGTGATGAAAATCACTGTTTTTGTAGGGGATTCTTATGAAAAGTTCACATGTACTTCTTCGAGCTCCCTACTTGCTCCTTCTTCTTGTGTGTCCACCTCTTTGATGTGCTCATGTGCTTTGTCCTTGACCTTCAACTTCAACACTCCCCCCCTCTCGAGTCTGTCGTCCCTGATAGACCCTTGTTGTAATGGTTGTTCCAAGTAGTGCTGTGAGAGGTAGTGTCCCTTCGGTAGGAACTAGAGCCATCTGTCTTCCAAATATGGGAGGGTTGGTTGTCCAGTTCTTCATTCGTCATTGCAAGCCTTTGCAAGTTGTAGTCCTTTGGTATGTGCTGCTTCCTTGGATTTCAACATGATTGTGTCGTTGTGAGTCTCCATTGATGGCCTCCAGATCTTCTTAAGATGATGTTCATAGTAGTCACACCCAGTACTCATAACCCATAATAAATGATGGGTAAGTGTGTTCGTGCATGGGTTGAGGAAAATATGTGCCTTGTGCACGGCCTTGTAATGTAGCCCTATGCATGCTTACTTGGAAAATGCATTGGAAGAAGTATGGTGCAAAAAACTGGGGGTCTTGAGCTAAGTGCTCAAGGGTATGCCGATGAAGAGGGTTCCTAATCTATCATGGTTATGGTGTTGCCAAAGTGAAGATACTTACCATGGTGAAGCATCGATCAATGTTTATCTCTTCCTGTTGTGCTCCTGTCATTTGTTATGGACAGTGTTGACGAATGTCCATGTTGAGGATCCACTGATGAACTTCTTTGAGTGCCTGGTCCTGTCTGCTCTCTTCAAAGCAACATTTGCCAAATACTGAGAATTGAAGTTGTGGATGCCATGTTCATGCTAGGTGCTTGAAATCTACCAGATAAGGCGGCAATAATATCATCTGCTAGCCGAGACACACTTCTATCAAAACTGATAAATGCCCAGTAATCAAATGGTTCCACCTTCAACTAAACATGACTCATTCACGTCCCATGAGCCAAACCTGGGAACAAACTCTCTCTCTCTCTCTTGTCTCTTTTTTTTCTTTTTTTTTTTTGGAACAATGTCACCAAACAAGACCATAGATGTTAGTATCAGAAAAAATAATTGACATATGTCAATGTGCTCTTGTGCATTGGACTCTCAAATGTGTCTATGCATGGCCATGTAATGTGGCCCTATATTAATGCATACTTTGGAAATGCATGAACTGAATGGTGCAAAAGACAGGGTTGTGCAAGGAGCACAAGGTTGTCGCTCGTCAAGGCTTTCGATGTTATTTGCAGATGTCGATGCCCTCTTTCTTGGAGATATCCATTGGATCTCGAGATGACCACTGAGCCTTCCTCCTTATAGGGATCCATTTGAGAATGGTCTTCGACTGTTTAGTGATCTCCTTTGGCTACTCCATGTTTGGGTGGTTTCTTGAGGCTTTGATCCTTTGTGGTTGACTCTTTGGTTCTATGGCCTACTGGTGTTTTTGGCTTCTGTATCCATACCATTGTTGTTGGTCTTTTGACTATTGCCAATGAGGTGAGTCTATCCTCCTATGGTCTCTGTGCTCAGTTCTTTCCCTTTTCTCTCCTTGGATTCTTGGTTGAGACCTTTTGCATGGTGGAGAGCATAGGCCTAGGTGCGTGTAAGAGTCCTTTTGGAACTCACATGTGTAATCGCCCTTGTTGAGGTGCAACTAATTTCTTAGGCACCCAAATTTGTCGGATACCTTGTGGTTGAGCTTGTCTGAGCTTCTTCCTTCTTCTTCTAGCCTGCTTGGCTTGCCTGGATGGGGTTTGTGGGAGCAAGGCTGGTGGTTGTGCTCCTTTGCGTACCCAGATCTGCTTCATGCCCGGAACTACTTTCTTGTCGAATGGTGTCTTTCGATTTGATGTAGCAGTTGTCATGAACGGTTGTGTTTGCCTTTGTGGTGGAACTACTGTGGCTACCCGAGTCTTTGGAGAAGAAGAAAGATTCACCCGCCTTCGAACCTGTTCTTCCACGATTGACTCCTTCTGCATCATAGAGCTTTTGACACATACAACATCTTCTTCCATATGATAAGTCTTAGAAGAACTAAGAGAATGTGGGACATCTGGATTTGTGAGCATGCAATTCTCTAATTCTAATGTAATGCATTGTTCTTGTACCCAAACTTGAAGAATTTGACTTCTTAGGTTTAAGTTAACTGCATGGTCATAGATCCAATCTTGACCTAAGACAAGTGGTTCTGTAAGGTTCTCATCTTGACACACTAGCACTTTGACTTTCATTGGAACAACTTGAAGGTAGATGGGAAGTTCCACCTCGCCCAAACAAGGGGTTTCCACACCTCCCAATCCTATGAGATAAGCTTCTATGGGATTGATGTTCAACTGCAAGTCTTGGCAGTAGGAAAGTCTAACTGCACTACTTGCTGCACCTGAGTCAATCAATGCTTTCACAGTTCTTGCACCCTTTCCTTGTCCTAACTCTATGGTCACAAAGGGATGTCGGTCAATGACTTGAGAAGTCGCTATGCCTGATTTTTGGCACATATCCATGTGATATTTTGGGGCTTTTGAGTTGACATCTAGGCCTAGTGGCCTTAACTTATTTCGCCTTATGCGCTCTCTAGCGTCTGCTTGTGCTTCTTCTCTGACTCTCATCTCTTCTTCTTTTCGTTTCTTAGCAGTGTTGAGTCTTATTAGCATGTCCTCTGTAAGAGGTTCTTGATATAATTTGACTCGACAACCACTGATATAGTTTGGCAAGATGTCACCCTCTAAAGTAGCCAATTGAACCGCACCGCTAGTGGAAATTCTATTAATGATCATGGGTCCATATCCTCTTTTTTCCAACTTACGGGCATGTTGCTTTAGTGTGTAAACCAACACTAGGTCTCCCTCTTTTGATCCCTTGTCCTTGATGTGCGCATCGAAGTATGCCTTTTGTCTTTTCTTTGTAGCATAAATGCCTGCTGCCGCTCGTAGCCTCGTCTCACCTAAGCGTTCTAGATCAAAGATCCTAGAGGACAACTCATGTCCATTCCACTCATGCTCTTGTGCTACTTTTAAAGCCGGGATTAAGAAATCTAATGGTAGCACAACATTCTGTCTGAAGACCATCTAAAATGGGGTGGCATTGAGTACCGTTTTGTAGGCAACTCGATAAGCCCAAACAACATGATGAAGTTGTTTGTCCCAATCAGAGCGTTTATTATTTACCAGTTTTGTCAATACATTACAGAGGATCTTATTGGTGCTCTCGGCTTGTCCGTTAGCTTGTGGGTGATAAGGGGCAGACTTCTTATGTATCACCAAGAATTCTTGGAGAAGATTTTCAATGACCTCATTCAAGAAGTGTGTGCCTCTATCGCTCACTAACTCTATGGGTAGCCCATATCTCGTGAACACATTCTTGAATAAGAACTTAGCCGTAGTCTGAGCATCATTCTTTGTTGTGGCTTTCACTTCTACCCACTTTGTAAGGTAATCTATGGCTACAATAATATACTCTGCATGGGAGTTTCTAGCTGGGGGGTTAATAGGACCTATGTAGTCTATGCCCCACTTCGAAAATGCACGCCCTCCCATCATTGGCCTCAAAGGCATCTCGTCTTTTCTAACTGGATATTGTGCACGTTGGCATGTGTCACATTTCTTCACATAGGTGTGAGCATCCATATGAAGAGTGGGCCACCAAAGTCCTGAGAATAGAATGATCTTGATTACTCGATCAGGACCGAAGTGTCTACCTGCAACACCGCTGTGTGCAGTTTCTAAGACTTTCAAATAGTCTAATTAGTGAACGCAGAATCTTAGATAACCATCCTTGCCTCTTCGATATAAGTTGTCTCCAACTAAAGCATAGTCCTAAGCCTCTTGCTCCATGCTTCGTCTTCTTGCTAGACTAGCCTCTTTGGGTAAGGTTCCTGATCTCATAAACTCTACCAATGAAGCACTCCAATAGGAATTAATGACACTTGATAAAGGGTAGCATGCTCCACCGGGGGTTTTTCCTGGCAGCCTGGACAATTCTTAATCCACTCATGTATTTCTTTATCCATACTAGGCCAATACACTCCTAAATGTTTTTAGATTTTGCAATGTTTGTTGTTTAGAATAGTGATTTCCTAGCAATCCTTCATGGGCTTGTTGTAGCCAACTACTATGTTCCTCATCCTCAACACAACAAGCTAGTACACCTTCTGCATCTTGTTTGTACATGCTTCCTGCCAATATGTGATATTTTTGTGATTTTACAATTTCTTCTTGTGATGTTTTCACATTCTTATTTGCGGGTCCAAAGGTTAGGACTGGCACCAACTTATTTGCCCATTTAGGAACAACCTCCAAATTGAACAGATAAGCGTCAGGTAGGTCATCAGACACTCCTTGAGGTGACTCTCCTAAAGTAATGCAAGAAAGGTGATCTACGCGGAGGTGGGTTTTACCTTTCCTGACAACAACTTCAAAGTCATATTCCATTAGTAAGAGGAACCATCTTACTAAGCGTCCTGTATTGCAAGGTTTATTGACCAAATATAACAAAGCTTGATGATCAATGAAAAACTTGAACTTGTTGGCCAATAAATAGTGTCTAAACTTCTTCACAGCATATACCATACCTAAGCCTTCTCGCTTAGTTGTGGTATAATTTCTTTCAGCTGGGTTTAGTTGTCTACTAGCATATGCTATGGGTAAATCTAAATTTCCTTCACTTGTGGGTTGTGCTAGCATGCATCCTATTGCATGATTGGATGCATCCACATGGACATGGAATGGTTTATTCCAATCAAGAGTGGTGAGTATTGGTGTTGTGCACAACCGTCTCTTCAGTTCATTGAAGGAATTTTCACATTCGTCGTTCCACTCAAAATTTGTCAATAAGCCGTAAAGAGGTTTAGCTATGATCGCATACATGTGAATAAACCTACGGTAATATCCACAATGGCCCATAAAGGCTTGTACCTCTTTAACATTCCTTGGCCTCCGTAACTCGGCTATGGCTCTTACCTTATCCTCATCTGTTGATATTCCATTCTTAGAAACAATGTGACCTAAGATTTTACCTTTTCGAACCATGAACACGCACTTTTCTGGGTTCAGACACACTCGATACTCTCTACACTTGTTGAAGATCTGTCTGAGGTCAGGGATGTGGTATCTTCTTTCTTGGGAATGAGCACATAAATCGTCCACATATACTTCTAAGCTCTTTCGCAAGAACTCTTTGAAGACATGACACATGAGCCTTTGGAATGTTGCAGGTGCATTGGTGAGCCCAAATGGCATCACACGAAATGCAAAGATTCCCCACTCTGTGGAAAAAGCTGTTTTGTGTTGATCTTCTGGGGCAATGGCTACTTGATTGTAACCTGAAAATCCATCAAGGAAGCTATAAACTTCCTTGCCTGCAACACACTCCAATAGGTGTTCCGTGATTGGAAGTGGATAACTATCTCTGATCATAGCGGCATTAACTTTTTTAAGGTTAATACACACTCGCAACTTCTCGTTCTTCTTGGGCACCACTACAATGGGGGACACCCATTCTGCATGCTCAATCTCATAGATGAATCCAGCTTCAATGAGCTTATCAATTTCTTCTTTTATTTTGGCTGCATATGTATCATTATATGTGTAGGGCTTTTGTTTGGTGGGCTTGGCATCAACAGTCATGGGGATAGTATGAGAGCAAATTCTTGGATCTACCCCTTTCAAGTCTCTATAGTGCCACACAAACACATCCCTATATTCCCTTAATAGAGCTACGAGCTCGATTTCTTCTCTTGCACTTAGGTCATCTCCTATATATGTGCATCTCTCTTCATTCTCTTCAATGGTCACTACAATTTTCTTGGTATTTTCTTTATTATCATATGATTCTCCTATGATGGCCTCTGTCTTAGGCATTCGTACCAAAATTTTACGGTCATCAACTTCATATTTCTTGAAGTTTTCTGGTACTTCAAACAATGATTCCTCCTCTTCTTGTTTCACTGCTTTTTTTTTTCTTTTTCTTTTGACTGCTCTCACTTCCATCCTTTGAATTTACCGTTTTAATACTTGTGAGAGGTTCTTCTTCTTTCTGGGTGAACACTCGTATATCTTCTAGATAGTGCTGCTCTAAGTTAAAGCAACTATCCATCACAATGGACTCTATATCATCGTCATTCTCTTCTTCTTTTATGACATCAGTAGGGCCACTTTCCTCTAGCAAGGGCTGACACATGAACACTAAAATATCATAACCCTCCTCATCACAATGAGGTGTCCATTGTTCTTCATTGACAGCAATGTCCATGGTGGCTAAGATTTCTGGCCAGCCATGAGGCTAAAATTCCTCATCTGGAAAGATCATCAATGTGTAGGCTGGGTCTCTAACTGGTCTATCTCCTGGCGAAGTTCCTTCTTCTCTTGCCTTTAAACATTTTTCCTCTTCCTTTGTGACCTTGCACATCCACAAATGAGTATCTTCATGCAGCCATGATGGATCAGGTGAACTTTCAAAATGCACAGAGATGGAATCTTCCTTCACTTTGTGGATAGGATTTTAGTGTAGGGGTGGTACATCTCTGAAGGAGTAATCCTTCAAATTGACCTTGGGGGTGACCTCTGAGTGTTGTAAGTACAAGGAGTTGGTTCCCCAATCCTGTACTATTTGCAATTGTTGTAGGAAGGGTCTTCCTAGGATCATCTCATAAACATTATTTTTCTCAAAGTCACATATAGCAAATGTGTGCTCAAACTCTACACCACAAGTGGTTAGAGTTATCCCTTCGAGCAATCCTAGAGGTCTTTCAAAATGATTGTCGGCCATTTGAAGCTTCATTCTAGTTGGTCTTAATGTGGGTTTGCCCCATTGCTTCCACAAGGAGGTGGTCGTAATCGCAACACCAGCACCTGAATCTATGATTGCTTTGGTTGTGTAACCTTGGTAGGTGATTGGAAGATAAGTATTACCTTCTTCACCCTCACAATGTCCCCTATTTTTTCTAGAGGTATCTCTGGTACTTTTTTCTTAGAGCCTGCTTTTGGCATTTTGGAATCAAGTTCTGGAACTTGATCCTTGACATGATTCCATAGCTCAGGTTTTGCTTTGAGCACCTCTTCTACAGTGAGATGACATTGAACCTTAGTGTTCTTCACGACATCAGTGTTCCTTGGGACCACTGAGTCTTCATGTCTGACCAGTATTGTGGGAGCTCTGATTTGAAGAGATTCAGATTCCCATGGGCCTGGAAATTGAGGCAGTTCTTCTAAGGTATTAGATTCAAAATCTATCCTTTCATCTTCTTGTTGCTCGACTTGATCTCCATAAATGGATGGAATGTCTTGGGGAAATTGATCATGAAGATCATCAATCTCAAGAATAGGAGGGGAATTACCCTTCTCCTTGGCCCATTTCTCTTCTTGTATTTCCCCCAAGAACTCTTGAGAGTACTGTTGAATTAAAGGAGGTATTCCAGCATCCGTGGAATTAGGAACATAAGCCCCCATTGGTGGTGAGCTTCCTCTTTCAATAACTCATTGAGCCTGTGGAGGTAAAGAAACTTGTGGTTTGTTTACCAACTGCTCTAATCTTTCTAGTAAGCCTTGGAAATGCAAATCGGTTTGATAGAGTTTGTTTGATTGATCTTTTGACTAGTCTCAAGCATAGCTTGAGCTTGTTCTACCATTTTCATGCACATTTTCATCCGTTCAATCTCTAAATCAGCTCTAGGGTAACTCCTGTCTAGGTTTGCAACTATTGGCCCTTCTTGAAGTCGAGCCTGGTAGGCCTTGAACATCATGTCCAAGCCTTCTGGGGTTGGATCTACAAGAACAAACCTTGGTTGTGGTCTATTTACAATGGGTGGTAGGATGGGATGAGGTGGAGTGGATGGAGTTTCGGCATGCGAGGGACTTTGAGATGCAATGTCTTATATATTTTTTTTTGCATCTTTCAGGCTTTCTTCTAGTTCGGATAACTTTTTGTTCCACTTGTGATTGGCCTTCTCTCTCATATCTTTCCATGTTCTTGTTTTCCGTTTGCTAGGCTCTCTTGATTCACTTGACTCTGATTGTTCAGCTAGCTTATCCTGTTTTAGCGCTTGGGCCCTAGTGACTGCCTATACAGGAGCCACGTTACTGCTACTAGCACTTGAATCCACCACTAAGCCTACCACATTAATGGGTGTAACCTTGGGTGCACTAGAGGGGTTTCTTGGACAATCTCTAGGGAGATGGTCTTTACCACACTCAGGACAAAAGGCTTGTATCGTGATGTTCTGTCCTTGGCCCACAGTTGGTGAGTGGGGACATTCACGAATGAAATGGTCACCCTGGCATCTAAAACATGGTCCTCTAGGGGCTTGTGGTCTTACCTATCTCAATTCGGGCCTGGGGTTGGGATTCGTATACATGACATTGGAATATTCTGGCTCCCAATTTTGTTCCATAGGTGGTGCCTCATGTGGATACGAGTAAATCTCACTATGCTCAGGTGACTCTATGTAATATGCATGTGGACTACCTTCATGGGAGTAGTCTGAACTATGAGCATGAGAGTCATTCTCTGAGATCAGTGGGGTCACTGGCACCAATGCTCTATTAAGGTTCTCTTCTGCCACTGCATACTTAACTGAAATTGTATTTGCAGGAGCTGGTGGTTGGTTTCCCAAGATTGGTTGTGGCATATATGGTGCCTATATTGTTGTTGTGGTCTATAATATGGCTGTTGGTATTGGTTCTGATACCTACCTTGTGGCTAAGGTTGCTGATAATTCTGTCTAACAGCCTGCCTATTGTAGGGACAATCTTGAGCCGTATGGTTTGTGTACTTCCTTTCAATAGTGTAGTATGGGGTATTCCTTTCTCTCATGTTCTGGTTGTGCGATGGGCATACATTAGCCATGTGGTCGCCTCCGCAAGTATAACACCGATTCAATGGGGTGACTCTTGGTGTTTCTCTATTTTGGACTCCTAGTTTCTTGGCAACTTGCTCAACTATCTCATCTATTTCCGTGGAGACTCTTGAAGTATGACTAGTAGAACTATCAGAATCCTTATAGAGTTTGGATAGTCCTAACTCCTCACCCAAGTTTTCTTCTATGTCAATGCACATGCGCACACACTCTTCTATGCTTCTAGGCTCTTTCAAGTACACATATGATCTTAACTTAGTGCTTAGTAGGCCATCTAAAAACAAAGCCACTTGTTTGTCTCCTGTGGGTCACTCTGGAGCAGGGCATCTCTCTAGATACTGTCTGAACCTTCTACCTTCCAGCCGCACTATTTCTTGGGGTGTCTGCTTAAAGCTGTGGATCAAAGATGATGTGTTATGCCTAATACCACTCTTGGAAAATTCTACAATGAATTCGTCTAGCACTTGACCTATATCGCGATAGTTGGGACTACTCAGTGGTTGAAACCAAGCTTAGACAGTGCCCTTAATAGTCAAACCAAACGCCTCGTACTGGGTGAACAAATCCTCAACCTGTTCAGCTCTTAACACTTGTTTGAACTCAGCCACATGATCATAAGGATCTCCTATCCCATCAAAATAATTCTTCATTGCCTTGATCACTTGAGTGGGTCTAAGGGTTCTTGGGTGTTCTCGAGGTCTAGGCAATGGAAAATCATGTTCATCTCTTTGTTGCTTATGTGCTTGATGTCTCTCTCTTTCAGGTCTTTCATTTTCAAATCCTGATCTATTTCTGCCCACAGTGTATGCAAAACTGACCTCAGGTCTCTCTCTAATTCTTTCTCTCTGGGCTTCATGAGCTTGGGATGATCCTACTCCTTGGAGGCCATGGGAAACATTAGATCTTGGTGGAGGGAAAATCAATTCACTCTTCCAAGTATATGCATGTCTATCATGTTCTGTTACCAAGAACATTTTCTCTTATGTGTTATCCAGGTAGGCAACTTTTCCTGGTATCTCTGGATCCTTGAACTCGTAGATGATGACTATGCCCAATTGGCTAGGTTGACCTGGCTTGAATCTCCAAAAGGCTTCCTCTGTTTGTCTATTCAAGAATAGTTCTATGCTTTTGTTGTCTTGAGGGATCCAACCTGGAGTGATCACTCTGGTCAAAACTGACTTACCTCTAGGAGTCTGGGGTCCTTGTCCTACATTTCCTTGTTCTAGGTCTCCTATCTCATTCTCATGAATGATATTTCCAAACTCATCGGTCCTATCTGGTAGCTTGGTGACCACATACATGGTTCCAATGTATGAACCCTATTTGAACTTGACCACCGGGTGTTCAAGTCCAAAGGATTGATCTAGATTTTTGAGTTGGACCACTGATCGCCTCAGGCCATCCTCATAGATGCAAGCACCTAATCGGTTGGTCCGAATATATTGGCGCATGTGACAGTATTCCCTGTAGGGGCAGGCTCGAGTGAAGAGAAGAGACAGCACTGCGAGGTAATATGTTTGGTCGCCCCACTGTCAAAGTACCAAACATCTGAGTCCACTGCAGACATGCACTGCTCATGAGAAGATGGGTCAAAACTGCAAACAATAGTAAACGCCCATTCTTCTTCCTGCACAAGATTAGCAGACTCTGTTTTTGGTGTAGAGGCTTCTGCAACAACCATTCCAGCCTCCTTTTTCTTTGCCTCTTTTGCAGCCAATTTTGGATAGTTCTTTATGATATGATCATTTCCTTTACAGTACTTGCAAAACAATTTCTGCTTTTCTGATTTCTTCTCATCTTTATCCTGGTTCTTCGAATGTGCAGCATTTGCAGATTTCTGCTTACTAGTAGAAGAGCTCCATTTTCCTTTGCCCTTCTGACTAGCCAAGAAAGCTTGATCTACAACACGCATAATGGACCTGTTCTGCCTGGACTGATCTTCCTGCAACAGAACAAAGACTAACTCCTCAAATGATAAGGCATTCGGATTGCCTTTCATCATCAACCGAAGAGTAGAAGCAAAACTCTGATATGAATCAGGAAGACCATTCAAAACGGTCTGCACAAGTGAGCTATCTGGTATAACCTCATCATCAGAAATCAATTGTTCCTTCAAATCTTTGATCTTCGTTAGGAAACTGTCCATAGAATCACCTTCATTCATTTGCTCACTCTCCAACTGTTTTCGGAGGTAAGCAACACGAGCCTCATTCCTAGCTTGGTACAATGTGGTAAGTGTATCCCAAGCATCCCTAGCTGTTCTGCAAGAGCGAATATGAGGAATAATGGCACGTTTGACAGACAAAGCTATCAATGCATGTGCCTGGGCATCTCTGCCATCCCAAAGAATTTGCTCTGCAGTAGGTGCAACAGAAACAGTAGCATGAACAAGAATATGCGGAATATCATCTTCTACACCATCTTCATTAGCTCCAGTACCTATATTTGTAGTACCTGTCGTTACAGGTGTAACAGGACGTCTTTCAACACCCTGCACAATGTTCCACAATCCTTTTGCAACCAAAACATGTCGCATTATATAAGCCCATAATGGATAATTGGTACCATCCAACTTATCCTCAACAGCCAACATACGGAATACATCACTACTTTGAGCCATGGCCGGTGACTAAAATACCTTGATGCAGAAAATTGACTATATCTCAAAAAGTTGAACAGAACTGCCTAGACGAGTTCTGCTAGACCTGTAGCAGACTTTGAGACGCTTAAACTGGCGAACAGAAACTGGTATATACCTTTGGCACAAAAAGACGAAATAGCCTACACAAGCGCTGTGATAGTGCGTTCGGAGGCCAAAACGAGCTCAGATCGCGATTTCGGCACCACATAGCAAAGCTGTTTTGATCTCGAAAACACGCTGAGTATGCTCACCAAAATTCGTGCAATTATGAGACTGCAAACGGAGGAGTGTCGAGGGCGCCCTAGATGAAGCGACGACCCGCTCTGATACCAATTGTTGGAGTAAGACGTCTGCGGAAGCACGCGAACAACACAAGGAAGAAGAAGAAGCTTGGAGCACAAACACACAATACTGAATGTATTACTAGAGAATGTAAAAAGATAAGTAGCCCATTAGGGCAATAGGCGTATATACAAGCCGGGGGAAAAAATCCTCCTAAAGAGGGAAAAAAGTGCCCCAGTGGTCCTAGTGTGTTCACACACATCACTACCTAAATATATCAACAAGAGCATCTTATATGTTAAGCATGCAAATGATTTGCTTTTGATCATTGTTGACACATTATTGTAGTGTTGTGGCCTTCAAGACTGTAAACTCATTGCGTCTCCTATGGAGACACATTTACGGTTGAGTCTTCATGATGCTAGAGATGCATTTGGTGTTGTTCTCTATTAGCAGGCTATTGGATGCTTGATTTACTTATGCATTACTCAGCCAGATACTCAGTTTGTTGTCCCACACATGAGTAGGTTTATGCATTGCCCATGTGTGAAGCATTGGTAGGTGGTTAAGTGCATCTTTCACTACTTGAGTAGTACCCGACTTCTTGGATTATTTTATCCCAAGGGAGGATCACTATTGCCAAATTTACATGTCTTTTTTGACTCTCACTAGGCTAGTTGCTATGACACTCGTGTGTCCACTAGTGGTTTTTGCTTCATGCTTGGTAGCTCATGCATATCTTGGTTGAGCAAGAAGTAGCCTACTATGGCGACTTCTAGTTGTGGGGCTGAGTATGTATGGGGCAACTTTCACAACAACAATTGTGTGTGGCTAAGATGCCTTATGGCTGATTTGGGTGTTGGTGAGTCTTCTGCCACCACCATCTTCACTGACAGTCAGAGCACATTGGAAGTCGCAAGGAACCCTGTGTTCCATGCTCACACTAAGCACATTGAGGTGCATTATTGTTATGTTAGGAAGAGGTTCTCTGCTGGAGAGATCCGTTTGGTATATGTGCCCACACAGGAGAACATTGCATACCTTTTCACAAAGGCTCTGCCTAGGGAGAAGTTTGAAGCTTTTGACAAAGCTTTGGGCTTACTTCCTTTTGTGGATTGATTCCACATAATTTGACACTTCCTTATACATGAGTGCCACTTCCTTGTTCACCGCATCACTTACAGGGGGGATTTGTTGATATATTTAGGTAGTGATGTGTTTGAACACACTAGGACCATCAGGGCACTTTTTTTTCTCTTTAGGAGGTCTTTTCCCCCAGCTTGTGTATATGCCTATTGCCCTAAGCGGTCTTTTATCTTTGTACATTCTAGTGGTAATACATTCAGTATTGTGTGTTGTGCTCTAAGCTTCTTCTTCTTCTTCTTCTTTGAGCTGTTCACGTGCTTCCGCAGACCTCTAACTCCAACATTCCTCGAGTAGCTTTGATGTGAAGCTTTTCCCTATACATGGTAACTCTTTACTCTAGTGCTGGCTAGAGGTTTCTTTCCCATGTTACCACATACATGATTTAATCTCATATGTGGTGGTACTTTGTACTTCGGGACATTATTCGGCTCTTACTTTAGTTTTGTTCATCATCAATAGAGAGAACTATTCTAGTCATCCATCTTTTCTATGTGTCTTGCTGCCTTTGTGCTCCTTGTGCGTGCTTTTTGTGCGGCTCTCACACTTTTACACACACCCAACATATCTAAAACCTAAGGAAAGTCAATGGCCATGGAGATCTTAGAGCTTCGTTCTCATACTAATGGTATAGAACCTACATAGTATGATCACCTAGATGAGGTTCTCTTCATCTCCCAAACATTCTTCTATATGTAGCCTGAGGATTGAGGGTGAAATCCTATTTATTGGAACAAGCCCTTCTAATCCATCCACTTATTCAAATTCTATCTAGAAACATAGCTACAATGTGTCATAACTCTAACTCATAGGTAGAATATCTACGAGGTGTCCTAGTTTAGTGGAGTTAACTAGTATTATCTCGATTTGGATGGTTCTACAAGAATCTAGAAGCCACTAGAAAATTATGCTCCCATTCCACTCAAGGGACTTGAACCGAGGACCCACCCTTCCAGAACCATTACTTTTGAATAGATTAGGCCAATCTAGGATTGCTTAGCCCTTAAAGAAATTTATATGTAACTTTACTTTGATCATTGATCAAGTAAATATATAATAATAGGCCTAGAATTGAAAATATTGTAATAGTTAAGTTAACAAGATATTTTTCTCAAAACACTTAAAGAAGCATGGTTATGTTGTAAATTGACAAAAACGCAAAGAAAGATGGTTATGTTGCAAGCTAACTTTGTAAAAAAATTGATACAATTAGTTGGAATTTTGTTCTACTTGTTACAAAACATATGATTTCAAACGTCATTTTGTGTAAAAATTGTTCAAAATGAAACCTCTTTTGTTTCTTGAATGGATTTTAATGATCCCATATCCAAATAGAGGTGCCCATACTTTTGACATTGGCTAGGCACCCCATATATGCTATGCTTGACAAGTATACAACCACTTAATATGTTAAGGGGCTTAGTGGAACACGCGAATTTGCTTATGACACCTTATTATTTCTTTTGGATACTCAAAATAGTATGCAAGATGCAATAGCTCCTTTTGTAGTGTCTTGTAAAGCTTTGGACCAAAAAAAGGACGATCCAAATTGTGATTCAACAAAATTTTGATGAGTGACCGTGAGAGGGGAAATAGATTGATTGAAGAATTGTTTGATGGCACTTGGCTTACCCCTTCGTGTAAAGGCCACTAGTGAGGAGAAAACTAATTGGAACTTGCAAAGAATTATGGTAAAATTTCTTGGATGGAAAGCTACAAAGTATTACCTACACTAAAACATTTTCATTGTCTAGACTATCCTCGTATTATATATTATGTGTCATCAAGAATAAAGATCTCTTGAGAACCGTCCTCACTCAATGATATACAAAATTTCTTATGGAGGAAAGAGTCTTCCAATTCTTCATTTTGATGCGTTTGGGAACTTGTGTGCTTTTGCATCAACAAAAAGGGGACTTGCTATTATAGGCCCTTTGTCGCATACAATGGCTAAAATATGTACCTATCTTGAGAAATACCCGAAAACTAATTAATCATGTTCTCCCTTGAAGGAACATTGTGTTTCTCAAGGAGTGCCTTATTCCAAAGTGAATGGAATTAAAATGGGATGGAAGGACAGAACTTTTGGTCGTTATTTTGGATAAGGATCTATTTTGAACTCGTTTTTTGGCACTGTTGAGGGTAGAGGAATCCTGAAGATATATAGTTAATTTGAATTTTGAAACTCTACTAATTTGGAGAATACTCAATTAGATTGTTGCTGAATCAGATTTCTCCTAAATCGGATGTTGCTTATTAGGATTTTTAACAGACATTTGTATTTTAATTGAGCGCCGACTTTGTGAGAAGTGAGTAGTTATGTTTTGGTTCGCGCGAGAAAAAGAAAGGGCGAAGAAGAAAACAGGAGCAGACAATAAAAAAAGATGTAGAAGAAACAGAGGAGAGATTCTTCATTCTTGTAATAGAGCAGATACATGTTTGAGTCAGTCCGGGTCAAGCATGTAATGAATTACTGTTTGTATTACCCAAATGTTCTCATGAACTCTTTCTATCTTGTAAGGCCTGTTTTAGAAGACTCGTAATGATGATTTTTGCCTAAATCTGTTCAGCGCAAGCATAAAACTCTGTCTATTGCAGGCTATAATCTTTAAAATTATACTCTATCTCAGCAGAGCAGTGATAGATCTAAAATTTGCTAGAAGTCAATTCTCTGTGTGTAGCAGACTAGTGCTGGGAACTTGGTTTACCAGAGTCAAGTAGTTGATGTGTTGTATTCGAACCCCAACACATTTGGCGATCCTACTGTGTTGCTAATGTAGCAAGACATGCATGAAAGAACAAAAAAGATGATTTGGTAAAGTGTATTTTACAAGAGCGCAGACAAGGGCAGCTAACGTGGAGTCATCCTCAAAATTTTATGATTGGTATGAAGCAGAAGAGGAAGCTGATCTAGACACTGTAGAGGAGGAAGGAGAAATAGGTGCAACAGAGGCAAGGTTAGTGGGCGGTATACTTGGAGCGTTATTCCTAACAGAAGCAATTGTAGGGGTAAGAAGACGGCTCCAGTTTGACCCACTTGCAAGGGCGACCAATCAAAGAACTAGGCGTACACCTCAACCACAGCCAATGGCGCAACCACCTCCCAATCCTAAAGTCAAATCAGCATATTTCTGAGGAGGCTCTAAAGAAGATGCTGATTGTCATGTTGCTCAGTTTGAAATTAAATGGATGGCAAACGGTTATCAGTCAGTATATGGTAATGCAGTTAAGCTTCAACAATTTGCAGCTACCTTGGAAGGACGAGCAATGAGCTGGTTCAATCAATATGGTATAGCTCATTTTGCTACATACAATGCATTAAAAAAAACATTTTTGCAGAGATTTAGGAACCCAACAATTTGCGTCTGTCAAGAGGGTTTTTCATCCCGGAAATCTCCGGTGATCAAAAGAGTATCCAAAATACAAACAAAGACTCCTTCTGATCAGACAGAAAAACATGCTGGTTCAGGATTATGCTCAGAGATTTAGGATACTTGTAGATAGGTTACAGGGGAACGAGAGACCTACTGATGAGATGTTAGCAAGTTACTTTCTAAAAGGACTAAGAAGTGCTATCAGACACACAGTGGCAAGTGTAGATATTGCTAATGGATTTAATGTATTAGTGTTAGCAGCTGCACGCATGGAAAGAAGGTTTGGAAGGACTAAAAGAGACATTCTGATTCTGGTTCAGAGACTGAATCTGATTCAGAAACGGAGTCAGACAAAGGTTCAACGATTTTGACTCTGATGAGCAAGATGAAGAAGTAGTGGGGAAAAGGCATCGCAAGCATAAGGCTAAGCAAAGTAAAGAGGAGGCATGGATTAATAAGTTAAAGAGACATGGATATTCCATCGTAGCTCCAAAGGAAAAGAGATTTTGTGATATCTGTGACAAAGAGGGACATACAACAAATCAGTGTTGGTACAACCCCAAGCATAAAGGGCAAAGTTCGAGGCAAGATAATAGGAATATTAATGAAGTAGCGGCCAATCACGCTATTCTCGTCTAGGGGCGGGGTAATTTTCAGAGGCAGCAACAAGTAAGACCTCTATGGAGAGATCAAGTGAATCAGCAGGGGAATAACCAACAAGGGAATCAGCAGGGTCGACCGCCATGGGTGATGCCTTGTGGATATTGTTCAGCTCCCGATCTTTGGATAGGGCCGAATTATCCCCGATGGGTAAATCATAGGGAAGAGAGAGGTATACCCGTTCTCAAGTACAATCAGAATAATCAACAGGGACAACATCAACAACAGGGGCAGCAGGCGGCTCAGGCAAATGCCATGCTTATAGAATGGCCAGATCAAGAGGATAGGGGGACTGATGCACCAAGTACATCTGAGAGAATGCACGTTATTGATAACCAATGGCAATGTGATTGCAAACAATGTGGGAAAGGCAAAGAAGTGGAAGTGTTGGCAGTTACAAGGTCAAAAAATAAAGGACCTATTAATTGGCAAGAACAAAGACATATCAGAGACAAGGTCTTGAAGCAAGTTCAGGATGAGCAACATAAACAGGTAAGGTTTGTAAGTCAGACAGAGCAACAACAAGAAGTAGATTTGATACCTTCAATAATAGAGGGGAACACGAGTCAGAGCAAGCAAGATCCAGAAAAAGATTGGTTTGATGTAATCATTAGCTCACCGTTACAATTGTCTTTGGATCAACTTTTATCTTTGGTACCAGCATTTTGAGAAAAGTTGTTGAAGAGGTTACTTGGGCAGCGTTTAGAGCCAGAAATTTGGTCGGTACCTTCAACTTCGGCCAATAATATTGATCAAGCAGATGTTGACTTTGTAGTGCCAGTAATTCAGGTACAGTACGACCAGAGGCAATTTGATGAAGTGTTGCTGGATGGGGGATCAAGGGTAAATATATTACGTGAGCATATTTTTATAGAAATGGGAAGAGGGGCATTGGCTCCAACACCTTTTCAAGTCAAAATGGTGGATCAAACTCGGGTTCAACCGGTTGGCATTCTGAAGCAGCAACAGATTATCATTTCAGGAATGTCATTTATGGTAAATTTTGTTGTCATTAGGATGTCTGAGTCAGCATATCCATATGAAATGTTGTTAGGGAGACCTTGGTTTAGGATTGCTAAAGTCAAGCAGGATTGGGGTCTGAATGTGGTAATGATCACAAAGGGTAAAAAGCAAGTGACAATTCCTATGCGAGGAAGAAGAAATATGTCAGTACAGGAGAAACCACTCATGGCTCAGACAATTAACTTAGCGGACGAGATAGAAGATGATGAAGAGGAAAAGTTTCTGCAAGCAAGTCCAACGGTAGTACCGGTATTAGAAGTTGATGTGGCAGGGGTATCAAGTAAGGATAATCCGATTGTGCAGAATGTAGATGGGCCAGTTTCGAGTGAACAGGTTGAAGGTGCACAAATACAAAAGATGTTCGAACAAAGTATGGAAACTCCAGTACAACAACAGTTGGAACAACAAGAGAAAGAAGTGATAACTCTGGCTGAACGAATCTATGATCAGAAGTATGTAGGTTCTACACGGGTAAAGGAGGAGCAGCTTCAAGAGGTTAATTTAGGGACAGAAGTTGAACCAAAGATGGTGCAGATTGGTAAAACATTGGAAGGAAAGTTTAGGGAGGATCTCATTTGCTTACTAAAAGATTATGTAGATGTGTTTGCTTGGGATTAATCTCAATTGAAAGGTATAGACCCTGATTTGCATCAACATCGGATTAATTTGAGGACGGATGCAGTACCTGTAGCGCAACAAAGATATAGAATGAATCCTAACTTTGCTAAACAGGTGAAGGAAGAAATTGATAAACTATTGGCAGGTAGATTTATCAAACCTGTGAATTAGGTAACTTGGCTATCTCCTATTATAGTGGTCCCGAAAAAGAAAGGGAAGCTCAGAATTTGTGTCGATTATAGAAAGTTAAATGCGGCAACGGTTACACATCCATTTCCTATGCCGTTTTGAGGTATAATCAGATTAGTGTAGCTGAGGAGGATCAGCATAATGTGTTTAGAGTCAGAAGAATGGACCACCATCATTCAATTATGTGGCACACAAAGTGTTTGAACCTTATCTACAGGATTTTATGCAGGTGTTTGTAGATGATTTCTCAGTCTTTGGTAAGAAGGTACAACATCTGCTGCACCTGAAATCATGTTTTGACAGATGTCGGCAGTTTAGGATGGTGTTGAATCTGTTTAAAAGTGTTATTGCAGTCAGAAGTGGTATTTTATTGGGCCATGTCATTTTGCAAGAACGGATGGCTATTGATGTTAAGAAGATTGAAGCTATTAGCACAGCTAAAGCACTGACCAACGTGAAAGAAGTAATGCGGTTTGTTGGTCAGATTAAGTGGCATGCTAGATATTTACGGTATTTAGAAAATATCTCTCTACCACTTATGCACTCGACCAGAAAGGATGTTCCATTTGTATGGGTAGATGCTCAAGAGAAAGCATTTCAATTGTTAAAGAAGATGGTGTCGGTAGCACCAATTTTGCAACCACCTGATTGGTCGCACCATTTCACATATTTGTTGATGCATCGGATGTGGCTGTAGGAGCAGTTTTGATGCAGTAGAAAGAGAAAGGATGGTATAGACCTGTCTATTATGCTAGTAGAGTATTATGTGCAGCTGAAAGGAACTACCCGGTGACAGAAAGGGAAGCTTTGGCAATGGTATATGCTCTTAACAAGTTTCAACATTATTTGTTGGGCAATAAGGTTGTTTTTCATGTGGATCATCAGGCTTTGGTCTATTTAATCAAGAAACCCCTATTAACAGGACGATTAGCCAGGTGGATGCTTTTATTACAGGAATTTGATTTTGTGATTATGCATACTCTAGGAAAAGAGCATGCAATGGCAGATTACTTTAGTAGATTGGATTCAGGAGAAGCACCTACAAGTGTAATTGATGAATTTTCGGATGCTGAGCTGTTTAATGCACAAGTGGTGGAAGCAGATTCTTGGTATGACCAATTATTAGTTTTTTTAACTGATGGTTCATTAGCACAATACTTTACACCTGATCAAAGGAAGAAGTTTGCACTTAAAAGTAGGCCGTATTTGGTTATAGCTGGGGCATTATACAAAAAAGGGGTGGATCAGGTCATAAGGAGGTGTGTACCAAAATTGAACAACTAGCCGTGTTACAGGAAGCACATTCAGGTCTAGTAGGAGGTCATTTGTCAGGGGATATTACAGGGAAGAAAGTTTTACAAGCTGGGTTATGGTGGCCGACTGTTTTAAAGGATGCGCATGAGTATGCTAAAGGATGTGTGATTTGCCAAAAGTTGGGCCAACCTAATAATTGAGATCGGATGTCTGATCATACAGTTTTACCATTGGATCCCTTCCAAAAATGGGGCATGGATTTTGTGGGGCCCATTAAACCTACTACTCAGCGGGGAAGTAGATATATACTTATAGCAACAGACTATTGTACGAAATGGGTGGAAGCAGTGGCATTGAAGGATAATAAGGCAGCAAGTGTGGCGAAATTTCTTTATCATAATAATTTTACCAGGTTTGGGTGTCCGATTGAGTTGGTAAGTGATAGAGGTACTCATTTCCTTAATGAGGTGATTTCAGAGTTAACAAAAATTCATTTAATCATGCATAAAAAGACTACAGCATATCATCCACAAGCAAATGGTCAAGCGGAAAGTACAAATAAAACCTTAATGCGTATGCTTAAAAAGCTAGTGCATGACAATCAGAAAAATTGGGATTTGTTACTTGGCTCAGCTTTGTGGTCATTCAGAACAACATTTAAAGTGACAACAAGAATGACACCATTCCGATTGGTATATGGTTTGGAGGCAGTAGTACCTATGGAATTTGTAGTTCCAAGTTTGCGAATCACAGCAGAAAAGATGTCCCCTGAGCTATCAATTAAACACAGGAGCAAATATCTTCTTCAGATGGAGGAGGATCGTTTGGTAAGTGCATATATTACTGAGATAATTCAAAGGCCGAGACAAGCTTGGGTGAATCAGAATGTGAAGTTTAAGTTATTTAAAGAAGGGGATAGGGTGATGGTGTATAATTCTAAGCTCAGACCTCATCCAGGAAAGCTTACATTGAGATACAAAGGCCCATATCAGATTGTGCAAGATTTAGGACAAGGAACTTTTCGAGTGGCAGATGTGTTTGGCACAAGGATGGACAAACCAATCAATGGATTTAGGCTAAAACTATTTCAGGGGAAGCCGCCACATTTGGATTGGTTATCTTCTAGTGTTGTGCAAGTGATCCATCATCCTGAAAATCAAATCAACAACGTTTGTGATCATCGTAGTAAAAAGGCTTATTTCTCTGCATTTTCATCCGTGGTGAAATGTTTTCTTGATTCTTGTTGGTCCAAAATTACATTAAGTACTTTCTTACGATTACAATGGGTTCCATGTCCAAAGCTGTAGTATAACATTTTGCTAAGGGTTATTCCACAGCCAAAAATTGAGAAGGAAGTATTACTGGATCGGATTGGAGATTCAAAGGGATATTCCGAGGCAGCAAGTAATGAAGTTCCGGAAACAAGTACAACAAGGGTTGCAAGTGGTCAGAGATATGACGAACAGGTGTATCAGGGGGAACATGAACATAAAGATAGTGCTCAGACAGATATTATCTTGCAAAGTAAGGTTAGTCGGAATGTTGTGGTGGGAAGGCCGTGGACCAGAAAAGGGAGTGTTAATGAATTTAAATATCAGTTTGGTATTCTTGAGGTGCGCATTAGTTTTAATGATTATCAAGGCACGCGTAAAAGATCTTTTAGGCATGTTATGGTAATGCGGGGGAAGAGGCTGCTAATGATTTTTAAAGTGACCCATACTAAAATACTATTGAATGGCATGAACTAGTATGTGAGTAAGTACGTCAAACATTTTTGTCAATGGCAACTAGAACATTCCCACTCGCGAAACTTGTGTTCTCAGTCCTATTTTATGGCCCCGAAAGTAACATCTCTTCCTGTGTCTACTGTGTTGGTGCCTGAACCAGAAGTCATGCGGGGACATATGAGAAAGAGAGAAGCTGTGTTGCGCAAAGAAGAAAACACAACTGAGGAAAGTAATAGCTTGCTTCAGGATGACGAGGAGGAGATATTGACACCATCAGTGACTACAAAATTTGTGCAAACTCTCATGGAACCATTTACAAACTTCAAGGTGGAAATTGATACACAGTCCACCACAAATGAGAATTGGCTCCGTAAGATCAGTTTATTTCAATTTGCTACTTTGCCATGGGCGAGATGGCGATGCAACTACTATGCAAAGAGTCAGCTGGAGATCGTCAGAAAAACAAAAGGTCAGCTAGCATTACAGGTAAAATTTTCACCTGAACTAGTTGCATAAATATTTAAGTTACCTATTTACAACGATGTGGTCGTTCCGAAGTGTTCTGAGGACGTCTTGAAGAAAGATTTTGGGTCCAGGGAAGGGGGATGATAGTATTACATGATGAAGAATGCAGGTTATGTTCGATGAGAGTAGTTAAAATAATACTTGGAGAGGTTGTGTTTCATAATCAAATATGATTATATGTCCAAAGAAAATTTTGCACCTTTGCCTTATGCAGAGGCAAGTGGACAGGTCAGTTGGGCTCATTGGTTACATGATCACATGCACAGTGAGATATTTGTAGGGGATAGGCGAATAGTAGTATGTCAGCATATTTGGCGGCATTGTTCGAGTTTGTGCAGCTGGTGGACAGTCAGAAGTTGTCATGGCCAAAGGAGATAAACATTCATAGTGACAAGCTGATGGGTAAAAATCAAGAACAGCTAGCTATGAGAGAGGTGGACCGACCTCTAGAGATGTGTAAGGATCTTCTGAAAGCAGGTTATACTGTACAAGAATTGGAGCTGGTTATGCAGATAATTCAAACTCATTTAGGAAAAGCAGTGATAAAGGAGGATAATCTCCTGCAGGTGGTAGATGAGGATGAGCACCCAAAAGTACTAGGAAAGGTTTTTAAGTTATCTAAAAAGAGAAGATTGGAAGAATAGCTGCAAGTAGTAGGGGATAAGTTGCCAGAGGATGTTATGCACCAATCAATAAGGAATACAAGGTATGATGTACTAGGAATGAAGGAAAAGTTGCAAGAAATTTCCAACTTTTTAGTCTTGCAAGAGGAGAAATTAACTAGGTACGAACAGACAAAAGTATCTATTAACATGGAGGATTATCAGTCTTTATAGAGGCAAGTTGAAACACTTCAGGAAGAATTGAATAAGAAGGCACAAACATTAGAGAAATATATTCAACAGAGCAAGATGCAACAAGTAATAGAGTTGTCCAGAATAAAGCGGTCCATGCAGGAACTTGAAGAATGGCAGAGGTCTATACAAGAACAAATTCAAAAAGAGATGATGGATTTTTTAGCACTTAATGCTACTTTGCAGAACAAACAAGTGATTCTTCACTCTATGATGCATGTATTACAGGTGCTGGAGAAGCAGATGTTAAAAAACGAAGATGTGGAGCTGGATGCAGTATTAATGACGGGGTCAAATATTGGATTATTAAAGCAACAATTGAAGTATATTCAAGATATTTGGACTATGTTTAAGAGTCGTTGGCAAAGTATGTTTAGGATTCAGAATGAGCAGGTGCAGGCATGCTTTGTGTCAAAGTATGAAAAAGATTTACTCCATATTATTGAAAAACAAGAGAAGCAAATTGAAGAACAAGCACAAATAATTAAAGAGTTACAGGAACAGTTGTTACAGAAGAATCTAGAAGAAAAGTTGGATATGATAATTGAAAAGCAACAATTCATTATTGATAGGGACTTTCAAGAAAAGCATGATTGTTTTGAGGAGGATTTCAATATGCTGTAGAGTCGAAAGGTTGGAGAAGTGGAAGTTGAAGAACTTAAGCAGTCAATGCAGATAATATTATTTGATCAAGGGATTGTAAATTCGAGTTAGATTTTTGTTAAAAATCCCCCATTGGGCAGTGCCAGGTGTTGAGGGTAGAGGAATCCTGAAGATATATAGTTAATTTGAATTTTGAAACTCTGCTAATTTGGAGAATACTCAATCAGATTGTTGCTGAATCAGATTTCTCCTAACTCGGATGTTGCTTATTAGGATTTTTAACAGACAGTTATATTTTAAGTGAGTGCCGACTTCGTGAGAAATGAGTAGTTATGTTTTGGTTGGCGCGAGAAAAATAAAGGGAGAAGAAGAAAGCAAGAGAAGATGAAAAAAAGAAGACGTAGAAGAAACAGAAGAGAGATTCTTCATTCTTGTAATAGCGCAGATACATGTTTGAGTCAGTCCGGGTCAATCATGTAATGAATTACTGTTTGTATTACCCGAATGTTCTCATGAACTCTTTCTATCTTGTAAGGCCTGTTTTAAAAGACTCGTAATGATGATTTTTGCCTAAATCTGTTCAATGCAAGCGTAAAACTCTGTCTATTGCGGGTCATAATCTTTAAAATTATACTCTCACTCAGCAGAGTAGTGATAGATCTGAAATTTGCTAGAAGTCAATTCTCTGTGTGAAGCAGACTAGTGCTGAGAAATGGTTTACCAGAGTCAAGTAGTTGATGTGTTGTATTCGAACCCCAACATGCACAATCCTCTCCTTATTTCATGAGACTGTCTACTAAATAGTTCCATATGAAAGACATCATCAAGTTCGAACATTGCATTAATATGATAGGACAATGGAAGCCCTTTTCCACTATTCAAAGATAGTTTCATCTTATCCCTACTTATGAAGGGGGACCACTTGCAAAACCTTAATATCCCATGAACTTGGATGTTCACAAAATATATAGAGACTAGATTTGATCCCATGGTCAGAGTGCAACTTGAACACACGCACACCCCAAGGTGGTTAGGCTCATAAGGTTTTGGCATGGGTAAGGTATGTAAACCAAATCTCAAATCCAATGTAATGTTCATAATGTATGTTAGATAATTTATGCACAATATATATATATATATATATATATATATATATATATATATATATATATATATATATATATATATATATATATATATATATATATATATATATATATATATATATATATGTGTATGTATGTGTGTGTATGTATATATATGTATTTATATAAAAAATGACACACACACACACACACACACACACACACACACACACACATATATATATATATATATATATATATATATATATATATATATATATATATATATATATATATATATATATATATGTGTGTGTGTGTGTGTATGTGTGAGTGTGTCATTGTATATATGTATTATTTTGTTACACATTTATAACTTGGATGTGCAAGAAACAATATCCATCAACAGATCTAATATATCACATTTACACAATGGAAAAATTAAAATGCACATTATGGAACATCATGTAGTCACACTTGTTGGAGTTTGAGGTCTACGAAAGCACACAAACAACACAAGGAAGAAGAAGAAGAAGTGTGGAACACAACACACAATACTGAATGTATTACCAAGGGGGCAAAAAGTTTCATGATGGTCCTAAGTGTGTTCACACACATCACTACCAAAATATATCAACAAATACCCCTTGGGAAGTGATGTAATGAGCAAGGAGTTGGCACTCATGTACAAGGAAGTGCCAAGATATGTGGAAAGAGATCAATCCACAAAAGGAAGTAAGTCCAAAGCTTTGTAGAAAGCTTCAAACTTCTCTTGAGGTAGAGCCTTTGTGAAAAGATCTATACTGTTATCTTGTGTGGGAACATATGTCAATTTGGTCTGTCTAGTAGAGAACCTCTCCCTGAAATAATGTATGTATGCATATGTATTTATGTATGTATATATATGTGTGTGTGTATATATATATATATATATATATATATATATATATATATATACATACATATATCTATGTGTATATATATATATATATATATATATATATATATATATATATATATATATATATATATATATATATATATATATATATATATATATATATATATATATATATATATATATATATATATAATATGTGTGTGTGTGTCATTGTATATATGTATTATTTTGTTATACATTTCTCACTTAGATGTGCAAGAAACAATGTCCATCAAAAGATATAATATATCACATTTAGACAATGGAAAAATTAAAATGCACACTATAGAACATCATGTAGTCACACTTGTTGGAGTTTGAGGTCTACGGAAGCAGACAAATAGCACAAGGAAGAAGAAGAAGCTTCGAGCACAAAACACAATACTGAATGTATTATCAAGGGGGAAAAAGTGTCCCGACGGTCCTAAGTGTGTTCACACACATCACTACAAAAATATATCAACAAGTACCCCTTGGGAGTGATGTAATGAACAAGGAGCTAGCACTCATGCATAAGGAAGTGCCAAGCTATGTCGAAAGAGATCAATCCACAAAAGGAACTAAGTCCAAAGCTTTGTAGAAAGCTTCAAACTTCTCTTGAGGTAGAGCCTTTGTGAAAAAATCTACAATGTTATCTTGTGTGGGAACATATGTCAATTTGATCTCTCTAGTAGAGAGCCTCTCCTTGAAATAATGATAATGCACCTCAATGAGCTTTGTGCAAGCATGGAACACAGGGTTCCTTGCAACTGCCAATGCACTCTGATTATCAGTGAAGATGGTGGTGGCAAGAGACTGACCAACACCCAAATCAGCCAAAAGGCATTTGAGCCACACACAGTCAACATTCGCTATGAAAGCTTCCCTATACTCAGCCTCACAACTAGTAGTGGCCACAATAGGCTACTTCTTCATCAACCAAGATATGCATGAGCTACCAAGCATGAAGCAAAAACCACTAGTGGACACATGAGTGTCATAGCAACCCATCGAGCCAGAGTCAGAAAAAGCAAGTAAATCTGGCGGTCGTGATCCCCCCTTGGGATAAAACAATCCAAGTAGCCGGGTACCACTCAAGGAGCAAAAGATGCACTTAACTTCTTGCCAATGCTTGACACTTGGGCAATGCATAAACCTGCTCATCTGAGAGATAGCAAATTGAACATCAAGCTGCATTATTCATAAGTAAATCAAGCATCTAATAGCTTGCTAATTGATAACAACATCAAATGCATCTCCAACATCATGAAGAATCAACCTTGAACTTGTTTCCATAGGAGTGGAAATAGGTTTTTTATCTTTGAGGCCAAAATGCTGCAATAATGTGTCAATATATTCTATTTGACACAAAGCTACTTCTCCATCAGCTTACATAAATTAAATACCCAAATAAATATGCAAATGGCCCAAATATGACATCTCAAAAGAGGCATACAAATCACAGACAACAATGATTAGAAGCATATCATTTGCATGCTTAACATATAAGGTGATCTCAGTTGGACTATTCTCAAAACCATTTGCAATCAAGTAGGCATGTATCTTTTCATACCAAGCACGTGGTGCTTGCTTCAAACCATATAATGCCTTTTTCAACTTGCACAGTTTGTTTTCATGCCCTTTCTTTATAAAACCACAGGGCTGAAATACAAACACTTCTTCATATAAGTCACCATTCACAAATTTAGTTTTAATTTCCAACTGATGTACATTCCAACCATGATGAGTTGCAAGTGCACAGATGCTATGAATGTTGGTCATGTGGCATGTGTGAGCAAAGGTTTCATCAAAATCAATGCCTCTCTCTTGAGCATACCCTTTTGCTAGAAGCCTAGCCTTATACCTATCAACTATTGCATCAGGCTTACGCTTTAGAAACGAGTACAATATAATAGCTCTGCATCTAATTTGTTATATCTTAAAGTCTACACTAACCATTTTGGCACAATTTTTGCCTCATCTATATGGGATCTCTCATCAACCAATGCGTCATGTAGATTTGCATCAAAAATTGAATGATTTGAAACCTGTAAAGGTTAAGAAATTGCCTCATTTGGACCATCACTTGACTGTCCACTTGTAAAAAGAGGCAGTTAAGTCTCATACACATCTTTGGAGCTAACTAATGTCTCCTTAGTACATGAAAGTAATGGTTGAATTGCATTTCCCATAAAAAAAACATCATGGCTAACCAAAATGTGTTTAGTTTGTGGATGATACAAATGATAGCCTTTGCTTTGAGAACTATACCCAACAAAAATACATTTCACTGCTTTACCATCCAATGTCTTATGTTGTTGTTCACGAACTAATGCATATGCCAAACAACCAAAGACACGCAGATGTGCAACATATGTCTTGCAACCATGCCAAGCCTCATATGGAGTGATAGACTACAGTGCCTTGGTGGGACACTTGTAAAGTACATATGTTGCACACATAATAGCCGTAATCTAGAAGCTATGTTATAAAGCCTAACTTTTGATTGTAAAACTCGCCATCTCCATGAGAGACCTATTCTTTCATTCAACAACTCTATTTTGTTAAGGTGTATATGGCACCATACACTCATGTTTTATCCCATGCTTAGCCAGAAATGCATTAAAATAAGATGACTTGTATTCCCCCCTCGATCAAAATGGAGGGTTCCCATTTAACATGCTAACATATTTTCAACCAAAAATAGAAACTATTTAGAGCACATAAACACTTCAGGCTTTTCTTTCAATGGACACACCCATGCATGCCAAGAAAAATGATCAATAGAACTCACGAAGTAAAGGTAGTTCTCAAAAGAAGGTGTCTGCATAAGACCACAAACATCATTGTGGACAAAAAACAATTTCTAAGTAGCTCTAATTGAACCATCTTTTGGAAAGAAGGAATGCTAATTTTTCCCAAAATACAACCTTCACAGACATGTTTATTAGGTTCCAATGCATGCATGCCAAAGCTTTGCATTTGAAATAGCCTGAGAATCTTGAATTGCACATGTTGAATCATTCATAGATTTTGCATAGTCTATGAGCTTATACAACCCATGACTTAAAATGTCAGAACCAATAATAAAATTACCATTTGACATATATTGAACTATACATGTCTCATCAACAAATTCAACAATCAAGTCAATCTTGGCTAATGTTGAAACTGACAACATGCTTTTCTTAATCCTTGGCAAAAACAAAGCACCTATGTGAAAGAACTACCATCAGCAGTAGTTAAAATGATGTTAGCAATTCCCAATACATGATAAGAGGAGTTGTTAGCACATGTGAGAGTATTCCCTGTAGGGACAGGCTCAAGTGAACTGAAGAAATAATGCTATGAGGTAATATGCTTGGCTACCCCACTATGAAAGTACCAAACATCTGAGTCTATTATAGACATAAAATATTCATGAGAGGATGGGTCATAGCTGCAAATAGTAGTAAATGCCCATTCTTCATTCTACATAAGAATAGCAAACTATGTTTTAAGTGTAGAGGCCTCTGCAACAACCATTCCAGAATCTTTCTTCTTTGCTTCTTTTGCAACTAGTTTTGGACAACTCTTTATGACATGATCATTTCCTTTACAATATTTACAGAACTATTTTTGCTTTTTTGTTTTCTTCTCGTCTTTGTCTTTCCTTTTTTAATGTGTATAATTAGCAAATTTTTGCTTACTAATAGATGAGCTCCATTTACCTTTGCCTTTCTAACTATCTAAGAGAGCTTGATCTGCAACATGCATAATGGACTTGTTTTGCCTAGACTAATCTTCCTGCAATAAAAGAGAGACTAACTCCTAAAATGTTACATCAGTTGGATTGCCTTTCATCATCAACCAAAGAGTAGAAACAAAACTCTGATATGAACCAAGAAGACCATTAAGAACCATTTGCACAAGTGAACTATTTGGCAAGACCATCTGTAGAAATCAATTGCTCTTTCAAATCTTTGATCTTTGTCAAACAAATATCCATAGAATCTCCTTCATTCATATGCTCACTCTCCAACTGTTCTCGGAGATAAGCAACACAAGCCTCATTTCTTGCCTAGTACAAAGTGATTAGTGTATCCCAAGCATCCTTTGTTGTTTTGCACGAGCGAATATGAGAGATAATGACACGTTTAACAAAAAATGCTATCAATGCATGTGCTTTACCATCTCTGCCATCCCATCAAAGTTTCTCTATAGTAGGTGCAACAGGAACTGCAACACGAACAAGAATTTGAAGATCGTCACCTTCAATGCCATTTGCATCACCTTCAATAACTATATGTACAAGTGTAGGAGATTCTTTAACACCGTATACAATATTCCACAATCCTTTTTCCACCAATACATGATGCATCATATATGCCCATAACGGGTAATTAGTACCATCCACTTGTCCTCAGTAGCCAACATATGGAATACATCATTGCTTTAGTCATGGCCACTGATTAAAATACCGTGATGCAGAAAAATAATTGTATCTCAAAAAGTTGAACATAACTACCCTATCAAAAATCAGGCATTGTGATAGTACATTCAAAGATGGAAAAATTTTGTCACCACATAGTGAATCTATTTTGAACTCCTAATCACTTTGACTATTCTCACCAATAATCATTTTCTGAATCTGACTAGAGGGGTGTCAAGGATGCCCTAGATGAAGTGGCAACCTACTCTGATACCAATTGTTGGAGTTTGAGGTCTACAGAAGCACACAAATGGCATAAGGAAGAAGAAGAAGCTTGGAGCACAACACACAATATTGAATGTATTACCAAGTGAATGTACCAAGATAAGTCACCCGTTATAGTTATAGGCATATATACACACCAAGGGGAAAATGCATCAATGAATGCACCTTTCACATGCATCAATACCATGCTCACAAGGGGATACAAGGTGCCAAAGATACTCTCAAATGTGAGCTAAGACACTTGGGAAACTCCAACAACTATTGAAGGAAGCTCGAGGAAAAACTGTAGTAGCATTTGTAGAAATTGGGCTTTCAAGTTTTGAAATACCTAACTAAAAAAAATGAGATGAATCAAAAGGTAAGGGATGAACCGAATGGTAGCTTATAGACAGAATGGGAAAAAGGATCTGGTTTCCAAACGACTACTTCTATGACACACACATATACACACATTTGGGACCAAGGCTCAATAGTCTAAAGTCAAACGTTTAACCATCCAGTATGTTTGGAGTTTTTTCCCCCATTATAAACAAATTGAGGATGCCCAACCTGCTCTACCCCCCTCTTGCATGTGTTTATCAAATTCATTTTACAAAAATTTCCACCCCAATAGATTTTCCTTCAATCACATTTAGCTTGACAAGACAAAGCCTAAATGAACTCAAACAAGAGAGAAAGAATAGGTCTAGAGGAACAATTAATGTTCTCATGATAGTCAAGTTTCCTAATGAGATTCATCGACATTTCCTCCATCCATCCGGGATTTGACTTTAAATTTTATGGATAGTCCATTTCCATCATTGTTATGAATCTATGTTGAACCTTATGCATAGGAGAGCCTAAAAACGGCCTTAATTTAATATCCTTGCACTCCTTGATGAAACCTTTGTGATTAAGTCTCAACCATGAAATGAAAAGCCCTATGATTAGGTCTCAACCATGAAATTAACATCATGTGCAAAGAAAAGAAGACATAACTGATCCTTCTCCATTAAGGGGGGTTACAAGTTTCATTTATTTTTAAGTGTCTCTATTGGCAAATCAACGGGCACATGTCATGGAATTTTATAGCAAGAGAAAATGGAAAAGTGTACATTCTTTCCTAATAAACATTTTGGGGGGGGAAGGCTTCAAAGAGGACTCAATTCATTATGTTTAAGAGATTCCTTGAAAGGCATTGACCATACTCACAAACTAACTACCAATTCCCATACCTAAAAAAGAAGATAGAGACTAAGACATTTGATATAGCTTGCATATTAGAGGTCTATTTTCTTTTGAATTTATCTATTTACAATGGTATAATTTATTATAATAGATGAAGTGTAGCATGATTTGTAGAATTGTTGATCATCAATTTGTTGATATATTTTGTTAGTGATGTGTGTGAACACACTTAGGATCATCAGGGAACTTTTTCCCCTCTTTAGGAATTTCTTTTTCATCTCGTATATATGCCTATAACCCTAACAGCTTACTTATCTTTGTACATTCACCTTGTAATTTGTTTGGTGTTGTGTTGTTCTTCAAGTTTCTTCTTCTTCCTTGTGATCTTCATGTGTTTTGCAAACCTCAAACTCCAATATCAGACTAGGTAGCCGCTTCATCTAGGGCATCGTCAACACCCCTTCGATCACAATCTCAAAATCGCATGAGAATTAGTGAGCATACTCAAGGCAATTAGGAGTTTTAAAGCCTGTGGTGTCAAAATTTTGATCTTAGCATGTTTCGGCCTCTAAATGCACTATTGTAGCGCATAGTAGGCGATTTCATCCTTTTGTGCCAAACATATATATAGTTTTGATTTTCTAGTACAAGCACCTTGAAGTCTTCTATAGGTTTACTAGAGCTCGACAAGATGGTTCTATTCAACTTTTTGAGATACAATGATTTTTTTTCATTAAGGTATTTAGTGAGTGACCATGGCTAAAAGCAATGATGTATTTTGTATTTGGTTGTTGAGGATAGGTTAGATGGTACTAATTACCCATTGATGGCATATATGATGCATCATGTATTGGAGTTTGGTAGCAAAAGAGCTGTAGAATATTGTGCAAGGTATTGAAAAATGTCCTAGTACACCTACAAATATAGTTATTGAAGGTGATGTAGATGGTGTTGAAGATGATGATCTTGAAATTCCTATTTTTACTATGGTTCCTTTTGCACCTACTATAGAGCAACTTCATTGGGATGGCAGAGATGCTCAGCACATACATTGATAGCTTTGTCTATCAAACGTGTCATTATCCCTCACATTCACTCTTGCAAAATAGCAAAGGATGCATGGATACACTTACCACTTTATACCATGCAAGAAATGAGGCTAGTGTTGCTCATCTCCAAAAGCAATTGGAGAGTGAGCATATGAATGAAGGAGATTCAATGGAAAGTTGTTTTTAGAAAGACCAAATATTTGAAGGAGCAATTGATTTATATTGATGAAGTCTTTCCAGATAGTTCATTTGTGTAGACCGTTCTTTATTATCTTCCAGATTCATATTAGGGTTTTGCTTCTACTCTTCGATTGATGATCAAAGGCAATCCCAACACCTTAACATTTGAGGTTTTGGTCTCTATTCTATTGTAAGAAGATTAGTCCAAATAGAAAAAGTCCATTATATGTGTTGTTTAAGCAAGGGATATTAGGCCCTGGTTGAACTTTCATTTAACAAAAAAAGAAAGAGGGTGGAATGGTTGTTGCAAAGGCCTCAAAATGGGCATTTACTACTCCGTGCAGCTATGATCCATCTTCTCATGAGTAGTGTATGTCTATAGTAGAGTTAGATATTTGGTACTTTGATAGTGGAGCAACCAAACATATTACCTCATTGTGCAGTTTCTTGAGTTCACTTGAGCCTACCCCTACCGGGAATAGTGTCACATGCACTAATAACTCCTTTTATCCTATAATGGGAGTTAGTAAGATCATTCTGAATACTATTGATGGTATTTCTTTCACATTGTCAGATGCTTTGTATGTACCAAGGATCATAAAAAGTCTGTTGTTGATTTTAGCATTAGCCAAGATTGGATTGGTTATCAAATTTGTTGATGACAGATGTACACTTCATGATCTCTCAAATGGTGATGTTATTATTGCTTCTAGAATTTTATGTTGTGGGCTATATGAGCTCATAGACTATGCAAAATCTATGAATGACTCAGCATATGCAGTTCAAGATTCTGAAGCTATCTCAGATCCAAAGCTTTGGCATGCATGATTTGGTCATCTACATTTTTCTAGTTTTCTATGCTTAAAGAAATTTGAAATGATTTCCTCTCTGCACAAACTTGAGACACCTTGTAAACATGCCTATGAAGAATGCATTTTGGAAAAAATGCAAAGTTTATCCTTCCCAAAAGATGGTTCAATTTGAGTTGCTCATGAATTATAGCGTATTCATAGTGATGATCGTGGTCCCATGCAAACACCTTCTTTTGGGAACTACCTTCACTTTGTGACTTTTATTGATGAGTTATCTAAGCATGCATGGGTGTATCACTGAAAGCAAATGCCAAAGTGTTTATGTGTTTCAAACCGTTCTAGTTATGGCTGAAAATCTATTAGCATGTAAATTGGGCACCCTCCGTTCTGATGGAGGGGGAATACGTCTTTTGATTTCAATGCATTTTTGGCTAGGTGTGGGATAAACATGAGTGCATAGTTTCATATACACCTCAACAAAATAGAGTTGTTGAAAGAAAGAACATGTCTCTCATGGAGATGGCGAGGTGTATGCCCAAAAGCCAAGCTTTACCACATAGCTTATGGCTTGAGGCTATTGTGTGTGCAACATATGTAATTAATAGGTATCCCACCAACGCACTACAATATATCACCCCATATGAGGCTTGGCATGGTCCCAAGCAATCTATTGCTCATTTGAATGTCTTTGGTTTTTTGGCATATGCATTAATGTCTGAAAGACATCAAAGGAAATTGGATGATAAAGCAGTGAAATGTACTTTTGTTGGATACAGTTCTGAAAGCAAAGGCTATCATTTGTATCATCGAAAGACTTAAAACATTTTGATAATTTGTGATATTGTTTAGGTGGAAGATGCAATTCAGCCATTACTTTCATGTATGAAGGAGAATTTAGTTAGCTGTAGAGATATATATGACACTTTGCTTCCTCTTTTAACAAGTGGATGATCAAGTGATGGTCCTAATGAGAAAATTTATCAGCCTTCACAACTTCCACATGATGATGCAGATCATTCCATTTTTCATGTAGATTTACATGATGCACTTGTTGATGAGAGATCTGATATAGAGGAGGAAAAATTATGCCAAAATATCTATTGTAGACTTTGACAAGTAGCAAATTAGATGCACCTCTTTTATATTGTACTCATTCAAGCTCTCATAGTGCTTCCTTTGCATCATATTGCTATGCAATGGCTACCTCTAGTCTTTGGGATGAGAATGAGCTTGTCTTTTTTTTAATGAAGCAAAAAATTCAAAAAATTAGATGGCTACTATGCCGCCAAAATATGATGCTATTACGAAGAATGATACCTTTTCTTTATGTGATTTACCTCTGGGCAAAAAGGCCATTGGCACTAAATGGGTATACAAGTTGAAACGCAAGCTTGATGGAGCAGTTCACAGCTATATTTCTAGGCTTGCTACAAAAGGTTATGCTCAAGAGAGAGGCATCAATGATGAGACCTTTGCACCCACTTGTCGAATAACCATCATTCATAGCATCTATGCACTTTTAACTCATTATGGTTGGAATGTACATTAGTAAAAAATTAAACCTACATTTCTGAATGGTGACTTATATGAAGAACTGTATGTATTTCACCCACATGGTTTTGTGTAAAAAGGGCATGAAAACAAAGTGTGTAGGTATATGTTAAGCGCACATATGATGTAGTTCTAAACACTGTTGGTGTATGTTGATAACATGCTGCTCACTGGTCCTAATGAGAAGCATATTTCTAAATTTAAGGCTAATTTGCATGCCTCTTTTGAGATGTCAATTGCAAACCTATTGCCTCTCCTATGGAAATAGGTTTATGATTGAGTCTTAATGATGTTGGAGATGCATTTGATGTTGTTCTCTATTAGTAGGTTGTCGGATGCTTGATTTACTTATGCATAACTTGGCCTGATATTCAATTTGTTGTCTCTCATATGAGTAGGTTTATGCGTTGCCCAGGTGTCAAGCATTGGTAGGTGGTGCTGGACTACTTGGATTATTTTATCCAAAGGGGGATCATTGGCACCATATTTATGTGCCTTTTTTGCCTCAAACTGGGCTAGTTGCTATGACACTCATGTGTCCACCAATGGTTTTTGCTTTATGCTTGGTAGCTCATGCATATCTTGGCTGAGCAAGAATCAGTCTATTGTGGCCACTTCTAGTTATGAGGCTGAGTATAGGGCAGCTTTCTCAATGGCCATTGAGTGTGTGTGGCTTAGATGCCTCTTGGCTGATTTGGGTGTTGCTTAGTCTTCTGGCACCACCATCTTCATTGATAGTCAAAGCACATTGGGAGTTGTGATGAAACTTGTGCTCCATGCTCGTGCAAATCACATTGAGATCCATTATCATTATGTGAGGGGCAAGTTCTCTATTGGAGAGATTAGTTTGGCATATGTGCCCACACAGGATAACACTGCAAACCTTTTCACAAATGCTCTGCCTAGGAAGAAGTTTGAAGCTTTGGGCTTACTTCCTTTTGTGGATTGATCTTTTTCCACATAGCTTGACACTTCTTTATACATGAGTGCTAGATCCTTGTTCACCACATCACTCCCACAAGGGATTTGTTGATATATTTTGGCAGTGATGCGTGAACACACTTAGGACTACCGAGGTACTTTTTCCCTCTTTAGGAGGTCCCCCTGCTGCTATATGCACCTAGAACCCTAATGGGTTACTTATCTTTGTACATTCACTTAGTAATTTATTCAGTGTTGTGTTATGCTCCAAATTTCTTCTTCTTCCTTGTGTTGTTTGTGTGCTTCTGCAGACCTCAAACTCCAACACGGTTAAGTTCAACTGGCATGAGAGATAGAATTATAATTCTTGTTCCTTAAAAAAAGGGGGGGGGGGATTACTCTCTTAGGATGAGCACATGTAACTATTTTCTTGTTGCTAAAACTTACTTTCTTGGATCAGTAGCTATAATATTTAAGGCACATATGCGATACATTTGATGAAATCCATTGACTCTAATTTAAGGCAGAAGAATGGCATCATCCAATGTTCGACGATTAAAATTAAGAATTCATGCACCATATTCTTCCGGGCTTTTACTAAAATTTTATAGATAGTTTTCATGCATGAGATTGATACATCGTTCGTATGTACGAGAATGCGCTATTGATTGATTTATTGGAACATACATAAATATTCATACCTTATGCATCTAAAATATAATATTGACATACTCATTTAATAAAACCATTAAACCTACCATATATAAAAAATATAAAAAGTATGAAAATCCATAAAATCTTGTATAATCTTATGTAAAAAAAAAAAACTCATTGTAGTAAACTTGTACACGTACATATAAATACATGCAAAACTATGCACAAACATACATACATGTACACATAAATACTAAACACATATATATCCCTATACAAATACAACTACGTACATATAACAACATAGAACTAAGTACATATAACAATATACAAAAGCAATATACACCAAGTGAACATGCTATCATAAATGTATATCTAACTATAACAAAAGAAAGGAACATGTATATTTAAACATAACATGTCAAATCTATATGTATTTAAATATAACAAAAAAGGTACATATATATTTAAACAAAAAAGGTACATATACAAAAACGTGTGTTAACTTAGTTGGTTGGGCATTTTGCCTTTTAAGGTTGGGGCAGGAGCTCAACTCTTGTGGGCTACAATCGGACACTTCATATCTCAAGTGTTGAGATTGACCAATGTCCTTCAAGGGATTATTGGGTCTTCAGGCTATCCAATTCAAACCAAAATCTTTGAGCTACCTTATTCAAATCAAGACCTTCAGGTTATCCAATATTTCGCTCAAAACATCTTTTATAAGAATACCTGGAACAATTAAATCGAGTAGCCCATTCTCAAATAAGGCCTTAGCTAATTGAAAACCATTAGGTACTTTTTGACCCAATGTTTCTTCAATTACCCTTTTGTCGGAAAATGCTATATAGGCTTTGGATTCGGCAATAATTATATCTCCTAACATCCCAAAACTAGCAGTAACACCTCCAGTGGTTGGATAAGTAAGGATGGAAATATAAAGTAATTTTTTTTGAACTTGATAATAATGCAAAGCAGAAGAAATTTTAGCCATTTGCATTAAACTCACTATACCTTCCTGCATACGTGCTCCTCCAGAGGCGCAAACTAAAACTAGTGGCAGAAGCTTTTGTGTGGCATATTCAATTAAACGAGTAATTTTTTCACCTACTGCAGAACCCATACTCCCCCCCATAAATTGGAAGTCCATAACACCAGGTGCAATAAGTGTTCCATTTGAATATCCGATACCTGTTTGAACAGCCTTAGGTAACCCTGTTTTCTCTTGAGAGCTTATTAAACGATTTTCATAAGACTCCTCGTCGTAGAAACTTAAAACGTCTTTTGAAATTGTGTCTTCATCCAAGGGAATCCATGTGTTTGGGTCAATTGAAGGTTTGATCCTTTCCATACTATCCATTGAAAGATGATTTCCGCATTCTTCACAAACACTTTTGTTCTGTTTTGAAAATTTTATATGAAGCATATTTCCACAGTTTTCACACCGAGCCCATAAGTCATTATTATTTTCACTAAGAATTATTTGTTTATCGTTTTCATGTGCAATGGAGTTTCACACAGCCTCTTCAAAAAAAGCTTCAATTAATCCACCAAATTTTTGCTTATCCTCTAACCACTTTCGTACAGACGTAATAATCTCCTCCTCACCAGTTAGTTTTTCAGCTAATAGAAAACTCCGAATTTATTTAAACAACAATTTTTTTTTCTAGTTGATGATGAAGCAGGTCCTAGAAAATTGGGACCAAGTTTTTTGAATTTTAATTTGCATATAAAAAATAATAGATTGGAAATTATGAAAAATTTTTAGTTAATTAATGATATTTTAGGCGTTTGACTTAAATTCTCCAACAAAAAACTGGATTATGAAGTTACATATTTTGATTAAAGTTACCTGAGCTGAACCACAAAGTTCAGTGGAGCTTGTTAATTTTTATTTTCTAAGTTTTTGATAGGAAGGAATCAATGGGTTTAAAATTATCAGATATGTAAATTAGAATTGAAAAAAATGTGTTTCTTTCATTGATTCAGCGATCATACTTTGAGGTACCAAGAAAAGAAGAGTATTGAGTGAGAAAAAAAATTCCCAATACTCAATACTCTTACTATGTATTCATAATCAGTTTCTCAGAATCAAATTGCAATATGCTCCGATCCAAACCAAAAAAGTTGGAAACGTCGCAACGAGTTATAATACATCAACTGTATCAAATTCAAATTTGATTGCTTTCCATATTTTGCATGCGGCAGCCAATTTTGGACTCCACTGAGCAGCTTCACGGATTATCTCATTACCTTCACGAGCCAGATCACGTCCCTCATTACGAGCCTGCACACAAGCCTCCAATGCTACGCGGTTAGCAACGGCACCAGGGGCATTTCCCCAAGGATGTCCCAATGTTCCCCCGCCAAATTGTAAGACAGAATCGTCCCCAAAAATTTCGGTTAGGGCGGGCATATGCCATACGTGAATACTCCCTGAAGCTACGGGAATTACACCAGGCATAGATACCCAATCTTGGGTGAAGTATATACCACGCTTACGATCTTTTTCAATGTAGTCGTCGTGAAGTAAATGGACAAATCCGAGGGTAACTTCTCGTTCACCTTCTAATTTGCCCACCATAGTTCCTGCATGGATATGATCTCCACCAGACATACATAAGGCTTTGGCTAAAACACGGAAATGCATACCATGATTTCTTTGTCTATGAATAACAACATGCATGGCTCGGTGAATATGAAGAAGTAGCCCTTTGTTTCTAGAATAGATAGCTAAACTAGTATTTGCGGTAAAACCACCAGTCAGATAGTCATGCATGATGATTGGTGCACCCAATTCACTGGCATAGTCATCTCTTCTAAGCATTTCTTCAGTTGTACCCATGGTGGCATTTAAATAATGTCCCTTAATTTCATCGGTTTCATTCTAGGCTTTATAAAGAGCTTCGGCTACGAAGCAAAAGCGATCTCTCCAATGCATAAACAGTTGGGAATTAACGTTTTCATCATCTTTTGTGAAATCAAGTCAACCACGAAGGCATTCGTAAACTGCTCTACCATAATTTTTTAGTAGACAAGCCCAATTTTGGCTTGATTGTACATCCCAATAGAGGACCACCATATTTGTTTAATTTATCTCTTTCGACCTGAATACCGTGAGGAGGCCCAAGAAAAGTCTTGGAATAAGTAGGAGGAATCCGTAGGTCTTCCAGGCGGAGAGCGCGTAAGGCCTTGAATCCAAAAACATTACCTACAATAGAAGTCAGCATATTGGTGACGGACCCTTCCTCAAATAAATCCAAGGGGTACGATACATATGCAATATACTGGTTTTTCTCCTCGGCAACGGGTTCAATATCATAGCACCGACCTTTGTATCGATCAAGACTTGTAAGTCTGTCTATCTATACTGTGGTCCATGTACCTGTAGAGGATTCTGCAGCCACCGGAGCTCCAGCCTCTTCAGCTGGTACTCAGGGTTGTGGGGTCATTCAAAAAGCAGCTAAGATATCAGTATCTTTGAACTTATACTCGGGAGTGTAATAAGTCAATTGGTAATCTTTCACACCAGCTTGAAATCCAACACCTGCTTTAGTCTCCGTTTGTGGCGACATGAGATTGTTCCTCCCTATGACTAAAATAGTAAATCTTGAAATGATGAGATCTGCTCGGCATAGGTAGAGTATATTAATGCAAGACGTAAAGTGTAGCTTTACGTCAATCCATTCTTGTTTTAGGTTGGTTACCTTCCCAAAGATATAATGAACTTCCTAGTTTAGGAGAAGGAATTTACGTTTGTGGGGTAAACCCATTTTTAAGCCGCACAGCAACAACTTTAATGCGTCGACGAAAATGCCAGCTAATTGGATCCCCCTTTCCAATTGGTCCAGATGGCACACGTGCCTGGATAGACAAGATTTGTTCTGTCTTTACTAAAACACCAGTTGGTTTGAACAAAAGAGAAAATCAAATTTGGAAAGCTGTTCAGGATTATACCCGAATAATAAAAGGTAAATCTGTTTTTTTATGGGAGATAATTTGTTAGAAATTTATCTAGCCAGATTTTTAATTAGATGCGGAATGGTTGTTTATGAAATAGGTATTCCGTATATGGATAAACGATATCAAGCAGCTGAACTATTGTTTTTACAACAAACTTGTAAAAAAATGAATACACTTTTACCGCGAATTGTTGAAAAACCTGACAATTATAGCCAAGTACAGCGTATGCATGAACTGAAACCTCATTTAGCTATTATTGGAATGGCCCATGTTAACCCCTTGGAAGCTAGAAATATTAATACTAAGTGGTCAGTGGAATTTACCTTTGCACAAATTCATGGATTCAGTAATGTGCAAGTATTCTCGAATTAGTTACTCGTCCGTTACGATGTAGAAGCGGTATTATGTCGGATTTTCAAAGCTTATCTAAACAGACAAATAAGATGAACTCAATCTAGAAATTTTTATTTTTATTTTCTAAGATTAAGTAACAATTACTGGTGAATCATTATGAAAAGATATCTAAATGAAAGTGCCTAATTCATTCTTAATCAAAAAGTTTCACAACTTGTTTCTTTTTCTGGATTGTGTGATTAAGAAAAATAATTTATTCTTTCTTATTAATTTTTTATTAATTGTTTTCAGTTTTTCATTGACTTCTTGAGAGAATCCACTTGAATAGTATGAAATTTCATTGTATAATCTAATTGATTTGTATAGCAAAGAGAAACTAACTAGAGCAGAAAAAAAATGAAAGATTGTTTTTAATTGAAAGGTCACAAATATGTATGTATATCAGTAGAAATAAAAATGAATCTGAAAATTCTTAGAGTTATACTATATATATATATATATATATGTGTGTATCTAAGTAAACACATAGGAAATAATTACAACAACAATACAATATATATATTTTATTTTTTTTCAAAATATATATATACCTATAAATAACATTTTTTATTTGGATAATAAAACTAATGAGTCCTTATATATATATATATATATATATATATATATATATATATATATATATATATATATATATATATATATATATATATATATATATATATATATATATATATATATATATATATATATATATATATATACTTTTTGGTCTATATTATGGATTACTCGCTACATTACCTGTACGAGTTCCACAACTTTTATGTATAAGATCTTTCCTCATAGGAGGAAACCTGAGCGGTCTTGCTTCTCTAAGTGGATCCATGTTGGCACAGTTAATAACTTTTTTTATCAATTTATTGCTCGCCAATTTACTTAGTATTGTCAAAACCACACATACTAACTGTAATGGTAATCCCCTATACCCTTGTCTTTTGTTTTTTCATCAAGGATCCCCCAGACTATCAGCTTTTACGACCAGTGACATCCTTCCGGGATTCTCGACTATTAAGATTATTTGTGCTCAATTTTCTTTTTTAGATTTTCAATCCAATTGTGTTACCAAATCCCATATTGACAAGGCTACCCTATCTATTTTTTTCATATATAGTACTAATTCACTTTTCTTGATTTTTACTTTTGCCGGTTGGCTGTTTGGACAAGCAACATTTAGTTATTTTTCGAAACTATTATTAACTCGCGTAGAAAGAGATTCACCAATGCTCTATCTATTAGTGAAACGTTCAATATACACAACTTTTAGTATTGTTTTTGTATCAATTGTCGTGGCATACTTGGGGAGAGCCCCGGCTCCCTTTTTTACCGAGAAGTATGTGAATCAATTCTACGCAAAAGACCTGCATTTTTGGAAACTCACTCGATATAAGAGTCTTTTTTGGTGGGCTTTTCAACCTTGGCCTTTTTCTTTTTTTGACCCCACAAGACATAATCGGGGCCATCGATTTGTTAGAAATTCCCGATTGTACAGAGGGAAGAGCTTCGTGAAAAGGAGAGTATCAACCTACTTTTTTCAAAAATGTTTAACTGATGGAAAGGAAAGATTGCCTTTTGCATCGTTACCAAGTTTAGCTATATTTGAAAAACAAATCTGTGGATCATTAGTAATAGCATAGAATCCGAGAAAGGATTTTTATAGGAAAACATGTCGTTTACTAAAATATCTGACAAGAAACTTGGGTTATCAAGTAGTGCATACTTTGACTTTAATGAGATTCTTCCAAACTATTTTAAAGCATCTTTCAGTATCCCTCAAGAAACTACTAATGGAAGTAAAAATTTAAACAAATTAAAAGGAAGGTGGAGCCTAGTAGATTCAATATATTTAGATTGTATGGGCAAAAGAAAATCATATTTCTTTACTCAACATACAGATTTCTTTTCCACGACTATTCCTGCGCGTTATCCACTGAATATTTCTTTTGAATCAACTATTGGTTGGATGATTGGACGGGGCGCGGAGAATATACCAATGTAACAAGAATTGCAACTGAATACATAGTATTCAAGTGGAAGGATGATGTGGAACGTCTATGGAACGAATATATTACCTCTCGAATTGATGAGTTTCTAAATGTTCAATTAAATGTGCGTAAATGGATTACTACAACAGAAAATTTGTATCTTTTGCCGATCCGAAAATTCTTGGAAAAAGCAATGAAGGACGATTTGGAAGTAATTTGCCGTATGTCAATAATGAAAAACAAGTTATTAAATAACACGGATGCAACCAAGAAACATACCAATAAATGTTTTCACCGATTTCTCAATGTGGTATTTTTTTCTAAAATGATTGTTGCTGAGATTACTCGCCAGAAAGTATATATATATATATATATATATATATATATATATATATATATATATATATATATATATATATATATATATTTATATATATATATATATATATATATATATATATATATATATATATATATATACGTTGTAGCCTTCACCTTTAGGTTAAGCTAATACCGTTTAGGAGGGAAGTTATGGATAGAAGGTGAACGAAGAGCTTAGGTCAATTAAAATAACAATAAAATGGAAGAGAGATGGATACTCAAAACTTTAAAAGACGTATGTACACGCGCGCGCACACACACACACACACATATATATATATATATATATATATATATATATATATATATAACAAGAAAGATGGATACTCAAAACTTCAAAAGATGTACTTACACGTACACACACGTATATATAATTTTTTAAGTAAGGAATATTCTAAAGAATATTCGCTTTACTATGCCGAGAGTACGTTTTGTAGACTCTCATCCAAGAGACCCGTTTGTTTCGCTTTATTTATGATATATCTTATATATCTATCAATTTAATTACTCTATTTTTCCCAAAGATTAAATCCATATTAATTCAAAGGTTTAATCACAAAGATTAAATCCATATTAATTCAAAGGTTTAATCACATATGCTGATGTCAACTTCGATCTTGATCACATGAATTACCATCGAGTTAATGCGTTTAACTTCTTCTCATGATGAAGGCCACCTAATTGGAGCACAACTAATTGAACATATCTAACAACGAGCATTGAACATATCTAACAACGAACATATCTAACAACGAGCATCATGTGTTGATGGACATAATATGTTGGAACAATCATATCCCACGAGCAAAAAAGGTTGAACGCTCTATAAACCTTAGGATTGTTTTCTTAATGACCTTTGGATAAGTAACCATGCTTCATGAGATGTGATACCCCGCGAACAAAAAAGGTTGATAGTCTAAAAATAACTTGATGCTATGACCCAAAGTGCATTAGGATTATCTTTTTAATGACTTTTGGATAGGTAACCTTGATTTATGAGATGTGAGAGGTTTTGTGAATAGTATGCTTATAAGTTTTAATATTAAAGTCTAAGCTTAAAACAAAATAAGCCTTAGGTGTGACTCTTAAAAGAAAAGATATACTCTTTTTTACCAGACAATTTGTATTATTATTACTTATTACTTATTATTATTATTATTATTATTATTATTATTATTATTATTATTATTATTATTATTATTATTTAAGGAAGTTTGTTTGAAGCTTAATCTTCTCGGGCTTAAATGTATTGAAAAAACAATTGTACAAGTGAAGGGCATAGTATTCATCGGGCTTTTTATATCCCACAAAGCAAGGGTCAAACTACTAAAGCATTACAAAGAAAGGGTTGTCCTTAGTTTCAACAGATCAAAGATATTGCATGGATACATTGATTACAATGTCCTAAGCATGTCTAGTAGTTCACAAGAATTGAACACATAACTTCCACCTCAAGAGGTGAGTGCCTAACCAAATTACCTATAAGTTTTTAAAAACATTTGATCATTAAGATCCACTCTTATTAATTTGAATTCATTTGAAAGTACAATGAAAGAAGAGCATAAAATGCAAAACCAAAAAAGAAAAATATTGAATGCGTAGCAACTACTAAAATACAAAACCAAAAAAGAAAAAACTGAATGCCGAGTAGCTACTAAAATACAAAGCCAAGTTACAATACAATTATTTGGATAGAAAGACATGCGATCAACTTTGATGCCCATCCAAAAGAGTGGTCGATCAAAAAATCCCTCTACGTGCTAGGTATAAGAATATGTAATTGTAAAAAATCTCCATCTTTCAGGCACCATAGGATGTTTGTCTTGGAAAACAACAAGATTAAAAGCAAATGAGTTGTTCAAGAGGGTGACGAAAAAATCATTAAACTTATCAGTAACTCTCTTTAAAACAATTGTCATCCGTTGAATCTTAGGTGTCCTATCAGTTTTTTGGATCCTCATAGCTATATGCTTCTGAGCTATGTTATCTCTGCTTTTTAAGATACAAGGGATCCCAAGGGTAGTAAATCCATTCACTTTATATTTGTTCCTTTATTAATTCAACCTTAGAAAAATAAGCATCTACCGAACTTTCTTTAAACAGAAACCAAAAAACTCACTAAAACTAACATTGAAAAGAGATACCCATAAAAAATAGATAAATGATTTGAAGTTGTTGGTGATCTAAGGGTCATGTGACCTTACCCCCATATTCATATATATACATCATTTATATAGCATTGCCTCAAGGGAGATCATTATGTGGGTTTCGAGCCAACCACACATTGTCACGAGGAAGGAGATAAGGAAGAGAGCTCACGTACACACTCTCACAATCAAAGAGAAGCACACACTCAAATTTAGGCACAGAAGAATGATCTTCTGCTTCTTCTATTATATAAAAAGGAATGTACAAGAATGACGTAAAAACAAGAATACAACTACTACAATATATAAAGACTAGTACATAAGGAAAAACCTAATGTCCGCGAATGAGTGAGCTGGCAAAAAACAAATGTGCCATCACTCTCGATAGATAAATCGAATAAAGCTCAATGAAGTGTCCTTGCCATATACCGGCGTGACCTCTGTACATGTCAGAGAAATGAAAAAGTGATACGTGTCATCGTGGATCATCACATGTTGAACTTGATATTTCAACACTTCCTCTCAAGCTCAATGCCATATCCTCTAATCCAATCATCTTCCGAAACTTCTTCAGCTTCTCTGCTCCAAGTGCTTTAGTGAAAATATCAGCAACTTGCTCATCTCTTCTCACATAAATAAGATCAATATCACTTGCTAATACCTTCTCTCTGATGAAGTGATAATGAACCTTGATATGCTTTATTTTAGCATGAAAAACAGGGTTCCGTGCTAAATGTATGCTGCTAATATTATCACAATAGATGGTGATAGGCTTTTGCACTTCCATACCTAAATCTGCAAGTAGCATCTCCAGCCATGATGCTTCACATGTTGCCATTACAACACCTCTATACTCAGCCTCTGTACTTGATAAAGCAACAGTGGGTTGCTTCTTGCTGCTCCATGTAAAAGCTGCACCTCCAAGTGAGAATAGAAAGCCGCTAGCAGATCTTCTATCTGAAGTACTACCAATTGAATCTGCATCGGTGTATCCATGAACTTGCAAATCTACACCTGCTTCATAAAACAATGCATAATCCAAATTAGCACTCACATAACGTAGATCGCACCTTAGAGCATCCAAATGTGGCTTCTTGGGAACCTACATAAATTGACTTTCAAGTCCAATAGTGTAGGTTAGATCAAGCCTTGTAATTGTGAGATATATCAAACTTCCCACAATTTTCCTGTACATAGTAGCATTTTCCAATGCTTCTCTTGATGTAGTATCTAACTTCAAATTCTGATCTAATGGCATAGAAATTGGCTTACAATCAGCCATGCCATACTTTTGCAGCATATTCAAGGCATATTGCCTTTGTGACATCCATATACCTATTTCTGTATGTATAAACTCAATGCCCAAGAAATCATGCATCACACCAAGATATTTCATGTCAAGTTCCTGCATAAGAAGTTGCTTTACCTCTTTGATGCTTTCTTCATTATCACCACCTACAATCAACTCATCAACATAGATAGCCACAATTTTGATGCCATCATCACCCTTCCTTGCATATAGTGAAGCCCATACAAAGCCTTTTGCAACCTGCAAACATTTTTTGGATGCTTTGAATCTTCATATCCTTGTGGCTACTCCATGTATACTTCTTCCTGTAACTCACCATGTAGAAAAGCATTCTTCATATCCATCTGATGCAATGTCCATCCTTTTGCTGTAGCTAATGCAACAAGTGTTCTAACAATACATTTTAGCTACAAGGCTAGGTGTTTCCTCATAATAAATGCCATAATTCTGTGCATATCCTTTTGCTACCAAACATGCTTGATACCTACTTATGCTAGCATCAGCATTGTGCTTTACCTTGTAAACCCACTTGTAGCCTATGGGTTTCTTTCCTTGTGGCAATGGAACCAGCTTCCATGTACTGTTTCCATAAAGTGCAGCCAATTGCATCTTCAAAACAAGCAGGTTCAGTATCTTGTATTACCCTGTCATGTAGGCACAATGATGAGCCATGTAACTATCATATGTCAATTGTTGCATTGAATTTTGTATCTTCCCAGATCTTCTTGGTCCTGGGTCACTTCTCCTTTTATCATCTGCATGTGCCTTTCTTACTCTTGGAGTCTTCACAGAGGGCAATCTAAGTTCCTCATCAAGACTCTTTTCTGAATTGCTTGAATCTCCATCAACATCTTCAAAACCTGCACATGTTTTATGACCAATAGAAAGCTTTTCTTTACCTTTCTTGGATGTATTTGATGAATTTCTTGGACTGAAATTTCCACGCAATCTTCTACTCCATGGATTTGAGTTGGAACTATTGCTTGGTGATGCATTCGATCCACTCAAAGCTTGAGATTCTGCACTTGATTTTTCAACATTTTCTTTGTCATTTGGTTCAAGATTCAGTCCTTCTTTGGCATCTGCATAGAAGCTTGACATTTCATCAAATACCACATCTCTGCTCACCTTCACCTGTCGTATGAGTGGGTTATAACATTTATATCCCTTGTGCTCAAGGGAGTATCCAATGAAGACACAATTTTCTGATTTTGGATCAAGCATCATCTTCAATTCATCTAGAACATGCACATATGCAATATGGCCAAAAGCTTTAAGATGTAATAAGTTTGGATTTTTACATGTAAACTTCTCTTCAGGTGTAACTTGATGTACAATAGCAGTCGGAGTTCTGTTCATTATGTATACAATAGTATGAACAACTTCTGCCCAATAATAATGAGGCATATTCTTCTCAGCCATCAAGGCTCTTGCCATTTCTGCAATATGTCTATTTTTGCATTCAACAATGCCATTTTGTTGTGGTGTGTACCTGCATGAAAAATGATGTCAAATTTCATGAGTTTTTAGAAAATTGCTCAACTCATTTGACATGTATTTAGCTCCTCCATCAGATCTTAATGTCTGAATATACTTTATTGTCTGCTTTTCCACCATAGCTTAAAAATATGGAAGTGAGTGAACACCTCACTCTTCTCTTTCATGAAATATACCCACACTTTTCGTGTATGCTCATCAATGAAAGTAACATAAAACCTCCAACTACCCATAGATGTGGTCTTTGTAGGACCCCAAACATCTGTATTGACTTTTTCTAGTATGTTCTCATTAACATGCTTATCATGTGGAAATGATGCTCTTGATAGTTTTCCAAATTGACATGTTGCACATACCTTTTGCATCTCTATAACCTTGAAATTTGGTAGTCCATGGACAATCTCTTTTGACTCCATCAATTTCAGTCTTTACAAGTTTGCATGTCCAATCCGTTGATGCCAGATGTCTATGTGAACAATGATTCCTACACCTTTTGCAAACATGGCTACATTCATTTCAAGAATTTTCACATTTAAGGTTAACATCCTACCCACTTTGTTTGCAATCAATGTTCCATCCTGTTTGTATTCTTCTACATATAACCCATCTGCATTCAACCTGAGTTGTAATCCCTGGTCAAACATTTGTCCAACAGAAACCTGATTCTTTGTTATATTTGGAAACATGCAGCTCATCAGCAAGATGTTTTACCTTCCCATCATAGACAATGCTATGTTTCTTGTATGCTCGATAGGGTGTCATGTGTCATCACCTGTTTCAACATATCCAGGAACTGGCAATTTTTGTAAAGTACTAAACCATTCCGCATGACTGACATGTGATTTGAAGCACTTGAACTAACATACCAGACATTATCATTTGATTTTGAAACACCAGCAGACATCGTATTCATCATGTGATGTTGAACCATGAACATGTTCTTAGAATCATCTACAATTGTGGATGCATAGTTGTTTTGCTGCCTTCTCTTATTTTGATTCTTCAACGTGTAATCACGTTCAAAGTATCCAGGTTTTACCACAATTCTAGCATCCTTTACTATCATTACCTGAATCATTTCTTTGGAAATTTGTGTGACTTCTCTGGTTCCCCCTGCCTCAAAATTGTCCTCTTCCTCTTGCATGATTCTATTGTTGACCTTGGTCTTGGTTATTGTTTCCTCTTCCACTTCCGAAACCTCTACCTCTACCTCTTCCTCTACCATAGTAGAATACCTGCTCAGAACTGGGCTTTCCTTGGGATTTTGAATCCTCACCAAGATTCTTTTCTTCAATAATAAGCATGGATACCAAATCAGCAAAATTTGGAATATTTTCTCTATTCTGTATAGAAATTTTGAACTGCTTATATGTAGCTCCTAAACCACGAAGGCACACTTCCACCTTATCATCATCATCTACATTCACACCAACAGATGCAAGTGGCTCACATATGCTTTTGATTTTCAGGGTGTAGCTACTTACCGACATGCCCTTCTTCTCTAGTGTATGTAGCTCGTTCTTGAGTTGCAATTTCTGTGCCTTTGTATTGGTCTCATACAATGTTGTTGGCATACAAAGCAACAAAGGAGTCATGCACAATACGGTAACAAGGCCAGATCATTTTTTCCCATAGATGATGTACAACCCAAGTGATTTTAATCACTACACAAACATTGTAAATCCCGTTTTTGGTAGATTAGACTCCATTTTGTGCAAGCCGAGGAGTCCTCGAGCTTGAGGAGTATTAGAAGTACCATCGTACCAAATTTCATAATTTTTAGACTTCGTTTGAGCCCTCAAATAAGCACTGGAACCTAATTTTTAACTAGGCCGGACACTAGGTCTGGACAGGGCCAAAAGCTAGTCAAAAACTATAAAAAGAGCTAGAGAGCTCATTTTTGAGGTTAGATTGTAATTGAAACGAACTTGTAAGAGCTTTTGAAAGTAATCTAAAGAACTCCATTGATTCTCTCTCTTTGTCTTGCCGTGTGTGCGCGTGTATGTGTATGTGTGTGCATGCTTGTGTGCTTCTCACTCACGCACTTGTGCCGCTACTTGCTCGAGGTCTTCATACCATCCTCACGTCTTCCCGGATTGACATTAAAGGAGGTGCTACTCATCATTGAGCTACACCAAATTTTGGCGCCGTTGCCGGGGAATCGAGCTTTGAGGACGAGCGTGTGATGGTAAGACGTAGAGTTGACGCGTTGGAGTTGTAGGTATTTTCTTCACTCTCATCGATTTTCTTTTACTTTCTTCACCATCTTCATCACCATCATCATCATCACCATCTCCCACGTCCATCTCCATCATCGCGAAAACTTCAGTTTTTTGACTATATCCCCATCTCCACCTCATTTCCCTCATTTCACTTGTGAGAGAGAGCGAGAGAGCGAACTTGCATGTGCTGTTTTTGCATGTTTTCTGAGCTATTTTGCAGGTTTTTGCTGTATCATCATCCCCAGCAGTGTGCGCAGGTACGACAGGCTCTGCACAGGTCCCGGGACGACAACCTCTGTCTATCGCGACAGACAGAAAATCTTAACATTTTGTGAATGCATGATTAGCACTGTAACCTACACCTTGAGGGCACTCTAGATCACTAGAAGTTTTTCAAAAATTTGCATTTTTTCAGTCTATCGCGACAGACACCGTCTATCGCAACAGACACTGTCTATCGCGACAGACACCGTCTATCGCGACAGACAGAGACCCACGACAGATAGCGTCTATCGCGACAGACACCGTCTATCGCGACAGACAGAAATCCGCGACAGATAGCGTCTATCGCGACAGACAGAAATCCGCGACAGACACCGTCTATCGCGACAGACAGAATTTCACGACAGATAGCGTCTATCGCGACAGACACCGTCTACCGCGACAGACAGAAATCCGCGACAGATACCGTCTATCGCGACAGACACCGTCTATCGCGACAGACCGAATTTCACGACAGATACCGTCTATCGCGACAGACAGAATTCCGCGACAGATACCGTCTATCGCGACAGACACCGTCTATCGCGACAGACAGAAATCCACGATAGACACTGTCTATCGCGACAGACACCGTCTATCGCGACAGACAGCCCCCACGATAGATTGTGTCTATCGCGACAGACACCGTCTATCGCGATAGACAGGCATTTTCGGCAAAAAAATTAAGGAGTGAATTTTTGGAAATTTAGGCTAAATTTTGGGCATATTTGCACTTTCATGTACTCATCTACTTACAAAGGCCTTAGAAAATGCATTAAAACCCCCGAAAGGTTCTGTTTGTCTAGTTAACCCCCTAAACCCTGAACGGTCATAACTTTTTCATACGAAATCCATTTTCTGAGCTCTAGGGCTTGTCGGAAAGCTCGTGACATATACTACACGCCCTCAACTGTTTTTTATAAGAATAACGCGTTGATTTTCAGATAGGATATTTGGAAGTTGACACACTGAGGGGTAGGAACACCAAGGGAGCTCTAGAGTAAATTTCTAACAATGCAAAAGGGGGAACAAGGGTCATTAAAAAAGTGTCTGAAATAAATTGTCTGTCAATTGAAAGGTCTACTTGGAGCTAATCTTGGGATTTATGCAGGCCTATTGAGAAGCAACTGAGAGTATCCAAGCAACGGTGTGGCGCACGCTTGAGAATCAACTTCTCGAGCACTAAAGAGCAAGGTTCGGCAAGAAAGGTCGGAATATTCTCAACTCCTCTTCGTCAATTCCTAGCTTAGGCTAAGAACGATTAGAAGTAGGAGTAAGTCAGGGCAACGATAGGCCACTATCAAGTTGAAGACTACCTAAAAACTCAAGTTCAAGCTAAAAACTTAATCTCTGTACTGTCGACAACATAAAGGAAAGAACCTAACGTGGAATGATCAACCTGAAAGTGCGAAGAACATTCAAGTATTCCTAACGACGTAATAACAGATAAGACTTTAAACACGAGGAATAACTAAAAAGAATCAAGTGACTGGTACCAATTGATCGACAACGAGGTTGTACTCTGGGCAAAGAATTGGGCTACTTAGATAGGCATATGAACCTTAGATCAGGACGACACCTAGTAAGAGAGAGACAAAGCCTTAGATCTTCAGAGGCTAGTGTCAACCACACTGCAAGGTCTTGGGCCCAGCAGTTGAGTCGCCACTCTCATTACCCTAGCTCTGATACCAGTGAGTCAGAGATGTCTCAAGGCCTGGACAGACCTACGGGAAGTTCAGGTGTGCCTTACTTGTACAGGGTAGAAGGCCCTTACAAAACACAGTTGGAATACCTTAGGACCAACCGATTAGGTGCTAGCATCTATGAGGACGGCCTAGGAAGATCTGTGGTCCAGATTAAAAACCCTGACCAATCCATAGGACTAGAGCACCCAGCTGTCAAGTTTGAAAACGGTGCATACTTGGACAAGGAAGGAACCATATACGTAGTCACCAGTCATCCAGATAGGACAGATGAATTTGGAAATGTAATTTCAGAAGCGGACTTAGGTGACTTGGAACAAGGAAACATGGGAGTAGAACCTAGAACCCCTCGAGGTAAATCAGTTCTCACTAGGATTATCACGCCTGAGTGGGTCCCCCAAGATAACAAGTGCATAGATTTGCTTCTCAATCGAGAAACGGACGAAGCCTTTTGGAGGTATAAACCGGATCATCCAATTGATATAGGAACAATCATGATCTATGAGTTTAAGGATCCGGATAGCCCAGGCAGAGTGACCTACCTAGATCATGCTTCAGAACGGATCTTTGTGGTGACAGAAAATGATAGGCATGCCTACACTTGGAAGGGTGAATTCATTTTCCCCCAACCAAGATCAAATGTATCCTATGGTCACCCTGGAGCTGGAACATCCCAGGCTCATGGTATGCAAAGAGACAGAAGTAAAGATAGACCAGAAGTAAGTTTTGCCAACCCAGTGGGCAGAGAAAGAACGAGAACAGAGACGAATAGGGTAGAACCCGAGATGCATAGAGCCCACAGGAACCAAAGAAATGTAGATGGATTCCCTCTGCCGAGACCTAGAGAGCACACAAGAACTTTGAGACCCACTCAGCTAGTTAAGTCCATGAAGAATTACTTTGACGGCACAGGAGATCCCTATGATCATGTGGCTGAGTTCAAGCAAGTCTTGAGAGCTGAACAAGTGGAAGATCTGTTCACGCAGTACAATGCCTTCGGTCTAACCCTTAGGAACACGGCACTTACATGGTTTCAACCATTAGATGAGCGTCAGTTCAGGAGCATAGATCAACTCCTAGAGGCATTCATTGTAGAGTTCTCTAAGAGTGGCATAAGACACAATACATCCTCATTAATTCACAGCTTCAAACAGACCCCCCAAGAGACTGTCAGATTGGCCGGAAGGAGATTTAGACAATATCTTGAAAGGTGCCCTATTTCGGAGCTACCCACATCCGCTAAACAAGTAGCCTTATTCCTTGATGGATTGCTGAGTACGAAATTGAGATCCTATGTGTATCTGAAGGACCCTAGGACCATAGAAGAATGTGTACGCATGTGCATTGACATTGAAGATAACCTAGGGGAAGAGCTAGAGCTTTCCAAAATCTACAAAGATTCAGATAGTGCATCTAGTCACTCTTCCACGCAATCCACATCAATTGAGGAACTCGCAGAGAAAGTGGCCCAGAAATTAGGAGTAACTAGCAAACAAATTCCAAGGTTTGCTCCTGTGAAAAGGTGCTATACATGCGGTGGTGACCATATGGCGAACGTCTGTCCCATTATGGCTCAACCCCAAGTAAACCCTAGTAGCCAGTACTGCACCATAGAACGGAGATACACCAACCACACCGCACAAGATTGCCCATACAACAAGCAGGCGGTTAGGCAACCCTACCCTCAGCCCTACCAACAAGGCAGATACCAGAACCAGTACCCTCCACAACCATATGGCAGACCACAACAAAATTTCCAACCTCAATATCAAAACCAACAAAGGCCTCAGCCTGTGCTAGCACAACAACCCCCAGCCCCAGCTAATGTGATTCCGGTAAAGTATACTGCTGCAGAAGAGAACCTGAATAGAGCTATAGTCCCAGTAACACCCTTGATCTCTGAAAATGACCCAAGTGATCATAGCTTTGATTCTACCCATGTGGATAGCCCCCAGGCTTACTACATGCAATCTCCAGAACATGGCGAGTCCTACTATGGTGAAGAGCCAAACGAACCTAGTTGGGAGTCAGATTACACGAACGTCATGTATGCAAATCCCAATCCTAGGCCTCAATCTAGGCAAGTCAGACCTCCATTCCCAAGAGGACCGTGCTACAGATGCCAAGGTGATCACCTCATTCGTGATTGTCCCTTACCTCCGCCTACACAAACTCAGTCCGTGACTATCCAAGGCTTTTGCCAAGACTGCGGAAAAGAGCATCTCTTACGAGATTGCCCTAAGAACCCCAATAGCATGCCTAAAATCACCCCTATCAACGTTGTTGGGTTAGTGGTAGACTCCTCAGGAAGTGTCACTTCCACTGCACCAGTACAGGTAGTCACTCGAGCTCAAGCTTTGCAGCAAAACCAAGGGGTAGGCCAGGAAAAGAGCCCAGATGCTAGCGATACTGAGAGCCAAAATAAAAAGAGAACAAGAGCTTGGAGAGATAGCCGCGAACGCATGAAAAGGCAGTGGGCAAAGAAGATGAGTGAACTTGAGGAAAGTCTACGAGAAACCAAGGCTAAAATCATAGAGATCACATCTCAACCGCACTCTCACACATTCCCACCGCTACCATCCCCATCACCCTCCATCCCTTCACCCTCTAAGACAGCCCACGCAACCCACCCACCACCCCAAACAGGATCGGTATTAGCTGATCCCACTCCCGAAGACATAGACATGATGCTTAAAGCATATCAGGCCAGAATCCAAGAAGGGCCAAACGTCACGGATCATGACAAGTGCTATCCTAGAGCTGACCTAGAGATAGAAAGAACCAAACTATGCGCGAAAATGGTCGCATTGGCTCAGACTATGTTTGAAGCCAGTCGCCTTTTCAATTACTCAGGCTCAGCCAAAACGCAATTACACTTGGATGGATTCCTAGAGAAGTTAGAGAGGATAATTGCAAGATCTGACAAGGAAGAAAAAAATCAAGACCAAGAAAAAGCAAGCAAAAACAGGAATCATTCCCAATCGAAAGTTTATGTGGCCAATTCCACTAAACCAGACAGTTTCCCCTCCTTAGAAAGAATAGAGCGGCTAATTGCACAGTCAGAAAAGGAACCTACCCCTCAAAGGAAGGAAAGGGCAAGAGAACGGATAAGCCAGCCTCTTCAGGAAGCCCATGTGCCTCCTCAAGAAGCTTATCTTCCCCCCCAAAAGGCAGATGAGCCTCCCTCGAAAGCTCAAGTACCTCCACAGGTTGCCTACATTCCTTCTCAGGGAATGTGTGAGCCTGTTCGGAAAAGTAATAGAATAAGTAATCCTCCCCAAGAAGCTTGTGCTCCAGCCATTTGTGAGAACGAGAAGAGAGTCAACAATAGAATCAGCCCTCCTTCACAGGTTGCTTATGCGCCCAATTCTACGGAGCCAGACACTTCTTCTTCTATGAATCGGTTTGCACCAGACTTCCTACGAGAGATTCAAGAAGACAAATGGGATAACGAAAGCGAGGTCGCCCCTCCTTTTGAACTTGTGGACGATGCACACGACCAATTCCCACAAGACATCCCATCTATTTACGGGGAGCATGAGAGTGTTCAGTCTCACGAGAGATTAGACTTTGAGTCTAATTCCATACAAGAGCTACCCCACTTCACAGGCCCATGGGAAGCAAAGTCCACATGTATGAGAGCACCCACAGTCTTGGTAAGGAACGACGACTCAGTCATACCTAGGAACACAGAGGTAGTGAAGAACACTAACGTGCAGTGTAATCTCAAGTTAGAAGAGCTACTCAAGGTTAGACCTGAATTATGGAAACATGCAGCCAAACAAGTACCAGAGATAGCAAAACCTCGTTCCCAGGTAGGATCCCATAGGACAGTGCCAGAAATTCCCTTGGATAAGATAGGGGATATGTGTGAAGGTGAAGAAGGGAACACCTATCTTCCCATCACCTACCAGGACTACACCACGAAGGCAATTTTGGACTCAGGTGCAGGAGTTGCAATTGCCACTACCTCCTTATGGAAGCGTTGGGGCAAGCCAGCACTCAGGCCAACGAGGATGAAATTGCAAATGGCCGATGGTCATATTGAGAAACCCTTAGGATTGCTAGAAGGAATAACTCTCACCACTTGTGGTGTTGAGTTCGAGCATAGTTTTGCTATATGTGACTTCAGCAAAAATCATGCCTATGAGATGATTTTAGGAAGACCATTCATGCGACAGTTACAAGTGGTACAGGATTGGGGAACCAATTCTTTGTACCTGCAGCACTTAGGTGTTACAACCAAAGTCAATCTCAAGGATTATTCTCATAGAGATGTCCCTCCTATCCAATGGAATCCCATCCATAGAGCCAAAGAGGATACAGAATCGGTGCATTCCATAGGGTCGGGATCCTCATGGATGCATGAAGATACTCACTTATGGATGTGCAAGGTAGCAGTAGAAGAAGAGAAGAGAGAGAAAGCCAGAGAGGTAGGTGCGAACGAAACTCATAGACGCATTCAAGACCCAGCCTATGCACCTATAGTCTTTCCAGATGAGGAGTTTGAACCCCATGGCTGGGCGGAAATTTTAGCAACAATGGACGTAGCCATCAACGAAGAACAATGGACACCTCACTGTGATGAGGATGGCTATGACATTTCAGTCTTCTCCATAGAGCCAATCATGGGAGAGGCAGTTTTAGAAGAATGCGAACCTAGCCTTGATGCATTTGAGGATGCAAGTGACTCCGATCTAGAGTCAATCATTATGGACCCACCATTTGCATCAGATGAAGAATACTTCCATGAAATAGAATTTCAACCCCAGAGGCATGGAGAGGTTACAAATGATGTAAGATTAGCAACGCATATGACCCCTAAGGAAGAAGGAAAGAAACGAAAGAAGAGAGAAGCCTTACCAGAAGAGGAAGAATCTTTGTTTGAGGTCCCAGAAAATTTTAAGAAGTATGAGATAGATGACAGGAGAGTCATGATAAGAATGCCTAAACGAGAGGCACAATCAGGAGAGGCCTATGATAACAAAGAAACCACCAAGAAAATAGTAGTGGCCCTAGAAGAAGGAGAGGAGAGATGCACGTATATAGGCCATGACCTGACAGAAGAAGAAGAGCACGAATTGATTGCCTTGCTAAGAGAATACAGAGATGTATTCGCTTGGAGTTACAAGGATTTGAAAGGGGTTGACCCGGACATATGCTCGCACACCATCCCCATGACCTCAGATGCCAAACCCTCTAAGCAAAAGCCTTATACATATAACGATAATTACGCTGCTAAGATCAAAGAAGAGATAGATAGATTGGTCGAAGCTGGATTTATCTATGAGATTGAGCACACTGAATGGGTATCCCCCATCGTAGTGGTGCCCAAGAAGAATGGCAAGCTGCGTGTGTGCATTAACTTGAAAAAGGTTAATGCCGCCACGATTCGAGATAACTATCCGCTTCCCATCACAGAACATCTCTTAGAAAGAGTGGCAGGCAAGGAAGTGTACAGCTTCCTTGATGGATTTTCGGGCTACAATCAAGTAGCCATAGCTCCAGAGGATCAGCATAAGACAGCCTTTGCCACAGAATGGGGCATTTTTGCTTTTAGAGTAATGCCATTTGGGCTTACCAATGCACCAGCTACCTTCCAGAGGCTGATGTGCCATGTGTTTAAGGAGTTCCTGAGGAAGAGTCTAGAAGTCTACGTTGATGATCTCTGTGCTCATTCCAATGTTAGACAAACCCATATTCCTGAACTCAGACAAATCTTTGACAAATGTAGAGAATATCAAGTCTGCCTAAACCCAGAAAAGTGCGTTTTTATGGTCAGGCAAGGCAAGATTCTAGGACACATAGTGTCAAAGAATGGCATATCTACCGATGAAGAAAAAGTGAGAGCCATAGCAGAGCTACCTAGGCCAAAGAATGTCAAGGAAGTACACGCTTTCATGGGGCACTGTGGTTATTACCGACGATTTATACACATGTATGCTGTCATTGCAAAGCCCATGTACGGACTTCTGACAAACTTTGAGTGGACGGATGAATGTGAGAACTCCTTCCAAGAGCTTAAACGAAGATTATGTTCAGCACCAATCTTGACCACACCAGATTGGAATAAGCCATTCCATGTTCATGTTGATGCATCCAATTATGCTATTGGATGTGTGCTTGCACAACCTACTGGTGAAGGTAATATGGATCTTCCAATTGCCTATGCCAGTAGACAATTGAATGCGGCTGAACGGAATTACACCACTACAGAGAGAGAAGGCTTAGGCATGGTTTATGCAGTCAAGAAATTTAGACACTATTTGCTTGCAAATAAGTTTAAATTTTTTACTGATCATCAGGCATTGTTGTACCTAGTAAACAAGCCATGCAATACAGGAAGATTAGTGAGATGGTTTCTCTTGCTAATGGAATATGACTTTGAGGTTGTGGTAAGAAAAGGTAGGACTCATTTGAGAGCAGATCACCTCTCTAGACTCACATCGGGAGAAGCCCCACAAGGAGTGTCAGATGACCTTCCTGATGCTTACTTGTTTAATTTGGAAGTTATACCGCAGTGGGCTAAGCCACTGGTACCAGTATTGACATACGGGCCTAACCATCCAGTGGTAAACACACGGAATAGAGAGGTTGTAAAAGCCCAAAAATACCACATCATGGCAGGAAGCATGTACAAGCACACAGATCAAGGGATCTTGGCTTGTTGCGTGGAAGAGGATGAGTACGCTAAATGGTTGCAATTAGTGCATGTAGGTGCGTTAGAGCAACACCATTCAAAACAACGAACGTTGCAGACTCTAAAGAGATTCGGAGTGCATTGGCCAACTATGGAAGCGGATGTCCAAAAGTTGTGCAAGGAATGCCCAATCTGTTGCACTAAACCACCTGTGGAACATGCCACTCTCTATCAAGTATCCCTTGTGCCAGATTGGAGTGAACCTCTAGTATCATTCTTGAGGACAAACACATTCCCTCCAGACATGACTCTAGCTAGAAAAAGGAGTTTGGAACAAGAAGCCCAGGATTATTCTCTCGTTGGTGATAATCTATACAAGCGCGGTAAGGATGGTTACCTGAGACTGTGTGTCCATGAAAGTGAGTATCTTAAGATCTTACAAACTGCTCACCAAGGTGTAGCAGGAGGACACTTTGGACCAGATCGGGTGATCAAGGCAATATTGTTTGCGGACTTCTGGTGGCCTACCCTTCACATGGATGCACATACCTATGTGAAACGGTGCGATGTCTGTCAGAGGACTCAGTATCCTATACGCAAAGATGAGATGCCACTGAAACCTATGATGGGTGGACGTGCATTCTCTAAGTGGGGAATAGACTTCGTAGGTCCTATTAATCCCCCAGCCAAAGGTTCTCATGCGGAATACATCATTGTGGCAACAGATTATCTCACCAAGTGGGTTGAGGTAAAAGCTACAACCAAAAACGATGCTCAAACAACTGCCAAATTCTTGTTTGAGAATGTATTCACAAGATACGGGCTACCTATAGAGCTGGTAAGTGATAGAGGCACTCATTTCTTGAACGAAGTGATTGAAAATCTACTCCAAGAATTCTTGGTAATACACAAGAAGTCTGCCCCCTATCATCCTCAAGCTAATGGACAAGCTGAGAGCACTAATAAGATTTTATGCAATGTACTGACGAAATTAGTGAACACTAAACGCTCTGATTGGGACAAACAGCTACACCATGCTGTTTGGGCATACCGAGTGGCCTACAAAACGGTACTTCAAGCCACCCCCTTTCAGATGGTATTTGGCCAGAATGCTGTGCTACCCTTGGACTTCTTGATTCCTACATTGAGAGTAGCACATGAGCACGAATGGACAGGCCATGAGCTCTCCTCTAGGATCTTTGACCTTGAACGATTAGGAGAAACAAGACTGAGAGCCGCCGCAGGAATATATGCAGCCAAGAAGAGACAGAAAGCATATTTCAATGCCCATGTGAAGGATAAGGGCTTGAAAGCAGGAGATCTAGTTTTAGTATATACACTAAAACAACACGCGAGGAAGCTAGAAAAGAGAGGCTACGGACCTATGATCATCAATAGGATCTCCACGAGCGGAGCAATACAACTAGCCACGTTAGAGGGTGATGTTCTCCCAAATTATATTAGCGGTTGCAGAGTCAAGTTGTATCAGGAACCCCTCACGGAGGAAATGCTCAGTCGACTCAACACTGCTAAGAAACGCAAAGAGGAAGAAAAGCGAGTTCGAGAAGAAGCTCAAGCAGAAGCCTTAGAACGCATCAGAAGGATGAAATTACGAAGGCAAGGTAGAGATCAGCCTGGAGCGAATGACTATGCAGACCAAGGACTTCCTATGGCCATGTGTGAGGTTGCAGGAACAAGCTCGCATAGGATAATTGATAGACGTCCTTTCATAACCTTAGATATAGGACAAGGAAAGAGTGCAAGGACCGTAAGAGCCTTGATTGACTCAGGTGCTGCCACTAGCGCTGTTAAGTTGTCTTACTGTCAAGAGTTACAGTTAACTATCCATCCTGTGGAAGCATACCTCATAGGATTGGGAGGCGTGGAAACCCCTTGCATGGGCGAGGTGGATCTTCCCCTCTACATTCACGAGGAGGCAATGACCGTTAAAGTACTAGTGTGTCAAGATGAGGACCTCACTGAACCTCTCGTTTTGGGTCAGGATTGGATCTATGACCGAGCAGTCAATCTAAACCTAAGAAGTGGACTTCTCCAGGTTTGGGTCAGTCATAGTCGAGTTACAGTAGAATTAGACAATGGAGCACTCAAGGAACTAGGAAAGGCACAGACTCCTGGTCCTTCCAGGGGTACACATGAAGATGACCATGCTGTTCTTGTTCAAAACCCTGTGTTGCAGAGGAATGACATTTGCAAAAAAGGAGTCAGGGATGCAACGGATCTCCCTTCTTTTCCAAAGGCCCGAAGGAGGCAGCAACCAAAGGCGGATCACAAGCAGAAGAAGCAGAGTACTACCTATGTCCGAGATCAAAAATACCTGCGCAGCAGAATGTCCCAGAAAATAATCCAGGTGTGGGTGCAGAGAGGCGAACGTCCGGGTGCACCACCGTCAACTACGCGGGCAAAAGCTCTTATTAGTAACCAACAACACGACACTAATAAGGAGTCTTTCAGAAATTCTTCTGCTAAAGTAAAATCTATTTGGGTGCCCAAGAAGTCGATGAAGGCAAGCCCACAATCTAGACAAATTTGGGTGCCTAAGGCTTGCTTGAGGGCACAAGTAGTTAAGCCAAGGCCGCAACCTATGCAGCATAACCCATCTACGAGTACCACCAGAATTCCCTCGTGCTCAACACTTAGGAACACACAAAGACCCATGAGTATGCATGTAATCACTTATAAGTGGGTCCCTAAAAGGCCCCATTCCCAAACAGCGACACCGACACAGCTCTCTGGAGTCTCTAAGAAACCGAAAGCAAAGCCCATCCACTGCATTTGGCAGTCTAAGATCTGTAATAAACCCCCCGACCCCGATTTGTAAATTCACCCCACTTACTAACGGCATTAGTCTCCTAGGAATACACAAACGTTAACTACACTCACTGTCTTCGTGCACTTACTAACCACTAACTCACCATATACCTCATGTTAATGTTGTAACGGGGACCACAACGGATTTATTCTATCCATTGTGATGTTAACACATGATTCTATATTCTCACAGAATCAGAAGGCAAGAAGAAAAATGGCAGAAGCGACAGGTTCGGGCTCACAAGTAGGGATACTTACTGCAGGAATTGATGTGGATAGCCTACCCGTGGATGTGCCCCCGACTGAACGACCAGTGGAGATGCAACACCTCCAGCAACTCCCGGTGCCAGATCCACCTACAGGAATCACGGAAAGAGTTCATGCGAATTCTCATTGGTTCAATGGCATGCCCGGTCCATTAGGTGAGGCCAAGTATATCTGGGAGTCTAAATGCGAGTATGACAGATCATGGGTGCGATTCCAATTTTTCTCCAAGGAGTTCGAGACTTTACAGAACACAGAAGATCTACAGATCATATGGCAACGAGCAGGATTGGCGGAATATTTTGAAGCCCCACTACCTAAACCCGATCTCCTCCGATGTTACTATTTGGTCTCCACATTACAAGCTAATGAAGATAAGGACCAACCCGGATCATTTGTTCTCCCCTCACTGCTGGGCAACAACGAGTTGAAGAGGTTTGAACTTACTGTGGAGCTGGTGAGTGATGCTTTAAATATGCATGGCACGCATGTACCCTCAGAAAAGGATGCTCTCGTCCCCACCAACATGAAGGACAGGAAACTAGTGAAGCTGAAGGACATGGCAGCACTCACCCCAAATGTGTCCATCCCTCTCCGAATGTGCATGCAACATTTCGCCTTCCCCGGTCAAGACCGATTCACGCAACCACACAAGAAGATCTGGTTTGCTCTCTACCTGGCGGAAGCAGGTGCGTTACCTATTAAGCTACCAGTGTGGATTATAGATCAGCTGTATGAAGCAAACAAACGGGCATCTAGGAAATTAGTGGTGAACGGATGCTGTGCACTCACACGCATCATTTATCGATGCTTGGCATATGATGTCCCCATTGAGCGCGCCTTAACTTGGGCACAATTACAAATGTTTAAAAGGCTCAAGACATCCACACATCAGTCCAAGCGCATGAGGGGCGCGATCCCTTGTGTCCAGACAAGGGAAGTCCTGACTACTCCTGAGGCATCACCATTAAGAGAGGGCATGGTACCTCCCTTTACCATTAGGATACCCAGGTCGGAATCCGACACTACGACACAACCTACCCCATCGGCTCCTCCTGTCACACCTGAATTCGAATTTGCTGCCACAGGAGAGGCTGAAGGACTGGACCCCTAGGATTTCGAAGCATTCCTACAAAGCACACAATTCTCTGATGTGGAGTTTTATTCAGAGGCAGAGGAGCAGGGCACATCCTCACGAAGAAGAAGAAAGTCTACAGACGGTAGACATGTCCATTGGAGTGACACTCAGGAAAGTCAACAACACGGACACCCGGAAGAAGAAGAAGCGTATGAAGAAGAGACCACTGAAGCTCCAGCATATACAGCAGAACTCCGAAGGCTGTATCAGATTATGGAAAGAGTGCGATCGCAGCAGTTACTCACTGAACAGAGCAGCAGAGTACTTATGACTCAGTTGTTGGAAGAAGCGGGAGTTGACTCAGAGTACAGGGAAGGTCTCTTATTGATGGCAGAAACATATGGAGTTGTAGAAGCTGTGCGCACTGCCATTCAGAGGCCTTCAGTTCAATATGACCCACGAAGGTTCCAGACACGACCTCGCTCAGGTAAAAATATACAAATTCCCGTTACAGTTGCAGAAGAGCCGACTACTACACCTGAAACTATCAGAACAACCTCCCAGACAGCTAGCCAACAGCACCCAGCCACCCATGAGGAGTCCACCGAACCACTACCACCTACTCCCCCATCATCACCTCCTAGAAGAGAAACAGTAGAAATCACATCGACTACTCAACCCACCGACCCCACCTTCATCTTCCGTACTCCGATCTCCAGTGCCACCCTATTCTCTACCACTGATAATCCTATCTTCGAAGACAACCCCAACACTACACAATCCGCCGAACCCCTCCTAGACCCTGCCCTAGGGCAACCATCCCCAACACCCTCAGCCACGGGTCATCTTGACCCTAGATCCACATTCATGGGCTTCCCTGCTACCACGCAACCCTTTCAGCCCTCCTCAAATTTACGACCCCAACCCCCGATATCCCTCTCTCCATTTCTACAATCCCTCCAGGACATCTTTGCTAGGGCTTTTCAACCAGGCCCTCAACCATTCCCTGTCTTTTCAGCTCCCCACCCCACTTCACATCTATTCACCACTTCCACACACACACCACCTACCATACCAGTGTATATGGCAGGCCCCACACTAACACCCACTCCTGAAGGGATGGACATTTCACCACCCACGGCACCTCCACCCACGGTTTCACCTCCTCCCATTCCCCCTCCACCAATTTCACCCACACACACAACTTTCGTAGACACATCATTCACTTCCTCCCTTCCCCAATTCCCTTCCCATGCATCTTCCATGGTAAACACCCCCCACTCATCTATAGGTAATGCATTGGACACCATGTTGGCTTGTATATCAAATTTAAGAACAGATTACATTCAGCTCCAGCAACAAAACGCACGCCTGCAAGAGCACTCAGCGACACTACAGCTCCACCTTGCGGTACTAGAAGAGGAGAACGCTCGCCTCCACACACAGTTCCAAACCCTCCAAGACGCCCATAATATATTGGAGGTACAGCTACAGAACGTAGATCAGGAAGCAGTGCAGGTGGTAGAAGGTCACCTACGAACACAGCTGGAACGCAACTCAAAACTTCAGCGAAATATGGCGCTACTTAAACGCCATCTTGCGGCTGCTCAGGAAGAGAACAGACGTCTGCAAATACAAAATCAAGAGAACCTGGAGGCAGCTATTGAGAGCACACCGGGGGCACCCATCAGCCCATCCAAGTTTCAAGCAGTGACCCCCGATAATATCAAGATTATATTGGAAGATTATGCCATGCTGCTCGAAGCACATGATAAGCTATCGGAGGAGCTAGGACAACTGAAGCAGGAACACCAACAAGGCCCAACAGCTGCCCCTCCAACCACCCCCTCTGCGGCTTCGCTTCTCTCCGACGCAGAGGCCATAAAAGATCTCCAGCAACAGGTAACTGAATTGCAAACACGCCTATTACAATATGAGAGGCCATCTTCCCCTCCGGAGGCTCCCACGGACGAAGAAGTTGTGCAAATTCCTGTGGAACAAACGTTTGATGAAGAATATGATCCGCAACCATTCCCAGGAGGCCAACAAACAGAAGAAGCGCAGGACACGTTCGAGGCACCACGGCCGCCATGGTTACGACAAGTGGAGGAAATAGGGACCTCGCATGAAGAGCGCACCGTAGTGCAAAATCAGGCTATGAGGGTCATAGAGGAGACTGTTTTACAATCAGATTACTTCAAGAACTTGTCATCGAGACGCCTGATTCTCTCATCGGAACTCCAGTACAGGCCATATTATATTATCTTGGCTGATTATAATGCAGAAATACAAAGAGTCACGGGTCAGATTCCTACTTTTGCGACCCAATTTCAACCCGAAGACCTTCCTCCAGAGGTGCGAAAAGGCAAGATTCGTCAACCAACATGGCGGCAGAAACTTTTAGAGACTTATCCAGAAATGCTACGCACATGGAACAACGCGCCGTTGCACCTCCTGTACAACCCATGCTACGGTCCAGTCCCCCGCCGCAGGTCGTGGAAGGCATTTAATATCAAGGTACAGAACAATGCGCAATGCAAGGAATGGCTGAACTACCCGTACATCGCGCCACCACAAGGACCACCATCGGTAGCATATATGATGGGGACCATTCGCCACTGGATGCCGCGCTTGAAGCCCATGCAAGATGTAGCAGCGCAAATGATGCTTAAAATTTTAGATATGATGCAAGTAGTGCTGAAGACCTTTAGAAATGAAGCCGCACCACAGGTACGTCTTCCGGGGTTTAGCAATGGAAATTACGACTTGGTGTATGACATGAGCACCACCCCCAGTATCCGTGTGGCTTACGCTTGGCATGCACGCATCAAGTACCTCCCCGCCTGCTACAAACAGACCTTCGAAGAAATGTTCAGATCAGGTTTCTGGGAGTACCACTCGGAGATTTTCGCACCAAAGCCGACACATCTGCTTCAACTGTTTGCTTGTGAACAAGCAATGTATTCAGAGTACTACACCACCCCGCAACCAGAAACCCCCGGTGCAATAAATTGGGAGGCATTGGAAGCCGATCTAGCAAGAGGCTTAAGGATAGGAGAACATGAACTGGCCACCAATGTCATCCAATATTACATCGACCACCCGCGCGAACAAAGGTCTGTCAGGGGCGACAGACGCTAGGAAGGGGGGAGTGTTGGCATACAAAGCAACAAAGGAGTCATGCACAATACGGTAACAAGGCCAGATCATTTTTTCCCATAGATGATGTACAACCCAAGTGATTTTAATCACTACACAAACATTGTAAATCCCGTTTTTGGTAGATTAGACTCCATTTTGTGCAAGCCGAGGAGTCCTCGAGCTTGAGGAGTATTAGAAGTACCATCGTACCAAATTTCATAATTTTTAGACTTCGTTTGAGCCCTCAAATAAGCCCTGGAACCTAATTTTTAACTAGGCCGGACACTAGGTCTGGACAGGGCCAAAAGCTAGTCAAAAACTATAAAAAGAGCTAGAGAGCTCATTTTTGAGGTTAGATTGTAATTGAAACGAACTTGTAAGAGCTTTTGAAAGTAATCTAAAGAACTCCATTGATTCTCTCTCTTTGTCTTGCCGTGTGTGCGCGTGTGTGTGTATGTGTGTGCATGCTTGTGTGCTTCTCACTCACGCACTTGTGCCGCTACTTGCTCGAGGTCTTCATACCATCCTCACGTCTTCCCGGATTGACATTAAAGGAGGTGCTACTCATCATTGAGCTACAAATGTGACCAAACTGTTCCAAGCCTCTTTCAAAGTCTTGGCATCCTGTATGTGCCCAATCATGCTATCTTGTATGTTAACAAATAGCCAATACATTACCTTTCGTGCTCCTTGATACCATTCCTCAGATGCTCTTAACTGGTCTGTAGTCGGATTCCTCTTTGGTAACTGCGGAGCATTTTTGTTCTCTCCTTCGATGTACTTCCAATAGCCTTTTCCCATTAGGAAATCTATCATCCTAAATCTCAAAGCATGGAAGTTATTCTTATCGAGCTTATTGCTCATAAGCCGACTCATTCCATCTGCATTTGCCATTTTTGCAGCAATTCACAACACTGCAAAACACTACAAGCATCACTTCTACTTGAACACTATCGCACTATGACGTGACACTTCGATCTTAGAAAAACACAGTTCTCATGTAACAACAGTACACAAAATCACTTGAAATTCTGGATCACCAATATATGAGTGTTTTCGAATAGGATGCAAATTATATCTTTGCAAATTGACTTGGTTTTTTTGTGGACCCCACCTTGCGAGCTCAAAATGCAGGTCGAGATGGCTTCGAAACACTGATCTGACAAAAACAAGTGACCCTAAAGGGATAAGTCTCAAAAATATTTTGAGGTCTTCTACCTTCATGCCAATTTTGGTAGCAATCTGAGGTATTATGTAGCGAAAAAAGAGCTCTTGAAGTTTTTTGAAGAGCAAAATTTCAAATTCAGAGGTTATCATCTCTAAAATGGCAAAACACAAAGCATTATATTTTCACCAAAAGAACTCTAATTGCTTTTAGAGGTTCATTTTGTTGCACAACTTCTTTGAGAAAGATTTTTTTGGTGTTTGAGCTTTTACTTTTAGAGCTTGAAGGCATTTTCCATGTATGATCACTATGGTAGCTCCTCCGTGTGAGAGTAGAGCATGATCTTGTCATGTGTTTGGCATGTGAGATGACATTCTGGTATACTTTTTTTGAGGTTTATGTCATCATGAGTTTGATCATGGTATTATTAGTGGATGTATAGTGGCATTGTGGTCTCTATATCATTTATGCCACTTGGTTATGAATTTACTTGTTGGATGCACATAATTTTATGAGATTTGATTTTGGATATTGGTTGGTACTTGTATCCTTGTTTTTCTTTGCAGGTATATGATCCAAATTGGAGCCTCAGTTGCACATCCATTAATGACCTTGATTGGCTATTATTTTAGCATATGATCATTGGTTTGATATATATTTGCCAGTGTGATTCTTGGCATATGTGGATGGTCATTCCCACGTGGTTATTTTGGTTCTAGAGTCCATTTTACAAAGGAGATGCTGTCAAAATTTTGTTGTCTTTTATGCTAGAAGAGTACTCTAGTAGATCCTTATGCTTGTGGGATAGCTTTGGATCATTGCTTATGTCCATTTACTTGGACTTGTTCATAGGTCGTTTGTGATAGGTTGGACCATCTTACAGGATTCATTCTTGAGTGGAAGGTATATCTCCATTGTATTGGTATGTATTGCCATCAGTTTTTGGCATATATATTTGCCATTATCTTCGGTTGGATCAGTGAAAAGTGGTGATAGGCTACTCATTGTTCTTTTGTTATTGGTTATCTTGTTTGGTTGCTTAGTTTACAAGGGATACTCTAAAAACATTTTCCAAGGATTCTTTCACATCTAGTTGGTCAGTTTGGAGACTTGGTGAGGAGGCTTATGCTCATGGTTTTATGTGCATGCTAGATACATCGTTATGTGATAGGTGGTTCACATGGTTTTTCCCTCCAATGAGACATATGTGATGTGAGTTATGCATATGGATATGCAGGTGTGATCCTATTGAGGATAGAGTATTCTTTCTAGTCAATTGTTATATTTATAGTCTCTTGGATTGCTAGCATGGTGTCTTCTTGATTTGATGGCACTGATTTTCCAAGATGGAAAGATCAGATGTGGCATACATTGGTTCGTGTAGGGTTACACATGTATGTGCATAGAGATGCACAGAGGCCTCGTGACATGCCCGACCATGTATGGATGGATATGGATGCATTGGCTACATCCAATATCCGATTACAACTTGTGGATTCTATGTATGAGTCTGTGATGTATGAGGAGATGAGTAGTGCATTATGGCAATGACTACATGATATGTATGCGAGTCCATTGACTCATGTGAGACATAAATCACATTGACGACTTTGATGTTGGCATTGTGGTCATGAGGGTCATATTCGACGATGTTGCTTCAAGCAGATGCAACGATGATGTTAGAGATATGCAAGTGATGCAGGTCAGGTAGTGGTTTTAGGAGAGTCTATGGCAATTGATTATGCCAATGATGGTGATAATGCATATCCAACATCATGAAAACTCAACCCTAAACCTTTTTCCATAAGACTTGCAATAGTTTTGAAATATTCAAGGCAAAAATGCTGCAATAATGTGTCAATGTATTTTGTTTGACACAAAGTTGTTCCCACATCATCTTCCATAAATAATGCCCAAATAATGGCACAAATGCCCTCAATCTACATTTCATCAACATATACAATAATGATGAAAAGTACATTGTTTGCTTGCTTAACATGTAAGGTGCTCTTAGTTGAACTATTCTCAAAACCATGTGCAATAAAGTAGGCATGTATCATTATGTACCAAGTGCATTGTGCTTGCGTCAAACCATATAATGCCTTTTTCAGCATGTACACTTTGTTTTGATGCCCTTTCTACACAAAAACCATGGGGATGAAGTACACACACTTATTCATGTAAGTCACCAATGGCATTAAAAATTGTAATTTTGTTGTCCAAGCGATCTATATTCCAACCATGATGAGCTGTAAGTGCACAAATGCTATGAACAATGGTCATTCAACATATGGGAGAATAGGTCTCATCGAAATCAATGCCTCTCTCTTGGGCATAACGTTTGGCAACAAGCCTAGCCTTATACTTATCAACTGTTCCATTATGCTTTCATTTCAAATTGTATACCCATTTAGTGCGAATAGTCATTTTTCCTAGAGACAAATCACATAAAGAAAAAGTTCCATTCTTCATAATAGCATCATATTTTGATTGCACATCAACCATCCAATTTTTTGGATTTTTTTCTTCATCAAAAGAAATAATCTCATTCTCATCACAAAAACTAGAGGCACACATTGCATATAAATATGATGAAAGGAAGTACTATGAGAGCTTGAATGGGTACAATATGACAAAGGTGCACCTAATTTTCTATCTCTTAAAGTCTGCCCAGCCGTTTAGGCATAGTTTATCCTCTTCTATGTGAGCCCTCTAATCCACAAGTGCATTACGTAAATAAGCATCCGAAATGGAATGATATATATATCAACATGTGGAGCCTATAAAGGCTAAGAAATTGCCTCATTTGGACTAGCACTTGAATTTCCACCTATAAAAAGAGGCAGCAATGTGTCATATAGATCTTTAGAGCTAATTGAAGTCTCCTTGGTAGATGAAAATAATAACTGAATTGCATCATCCACAAAAACATCACAACTAACCAAAATTTTTTTAGTCTATGGATGATACAAACAATAGCCTTTGCTTTCAAAACTGTACCCAAGAAAAAACATTTTACTGATTTATCATCCAATTTCTTGCGTTTTTCTTCAACCACTAATGCATATGCTAGACAATGAAAGACACACAAATAAGCAACATGACTTGCAACCTTGTCGAGCATCATATGGAGTGATCAATTGCAATCCTTTGGTGGGACAACTATTAAGTACATATGTTGCACACATAATAGCCTCAAGCCTAAATTTATTGTAAAGCCTGACTTTTGACCATACACCTTGCCATCTCCATGAGAGACATGTTCCTTCTTTTCACGAATAAATTTTATTGAGGTGTATAGGGAACTGTACACTGATGTTTTATCTCACACTCAACTAGAAATGCATTAAAACAAGAAGAAATATTCCCCCTCAATAAAAAAAAAGGGTACCGAATTTACATGTTGATAGATTTTCAACAATAACGAGAAACTGTTTGATGTGCATAAACACTTCAGACTTTGCTTTCAGTGGATACAACTATGCATGTCTAGAGAAATCATCAATAAAAGTCATGAAGCAAAGGCATTCCCAAAAGAAGGTGTCTACATAGGACCACAAACATCACTATGAACAAGCTACAATTTATGAGCAACTCAAAATGAAACATCTTTTGGAAAGGATCAACACTACATTTTACCCAAAATATAGCTTTCATAGACATGTTTACAAAGTGCCTCAAGTTTGGACAACAAGGAAAACATTCCAGATTTCTTTTGGTGTAGCAAACTAGCAAAATTCAAATGACCAAAGCATGCATGCCAAAGCGTTGCATTTGAGATATCATGAGAATCTGAACTTCACATGTTGAATAATTCATAGATTTTTGTATAGTCTATGAGCTTATACAACCATGACATAAAATGCTAGAAGCAATAATAGCATTTCCATTCAAGAGATCATGAACTAGACATCTTTCATCAAGAAATCTGACAACCAAGTCAATCTTGGCTAATCCTAAAACTAACAACATAATTTTCTTGATCCTTGGAACATATAAAGCATCTGCCAATATGAAAGAACTACCATTAATAGTAGTCATAATGATCTTACCAACTCCCATTACATGATAACAGGACTTTCTTCCACATGTGATAATATTCCCTATAAGGACAGGCTCAAGTGAACTAAAGAAACTATGCTATGGTAATATTTTTGGTTGCCCCACTATCAAAATACCAAACATTTGAGTCTACCGTAGACATACTCTACTCATAAGAAGATGGTTCATAGCTATAAATAATAGTAAATGCCCATCTTTCATTCTAAACAAGATTAGCGCACTCTGTTTTAGGTGTAGAGGCATCTACATCAACCATTCTAGGCTCTTTTGTCTTTGCCTCTTTTGCAGTCAGCTTTGGACATCTCTTTATGACATGATCATTTCCCTTATAGTATTTGCAAATTTTTTTCTTCTTTTTTGTTTTCCTCCCAGCTTTATCTTCCTTCTTCAATTGTGCAACATTAGCAAATTTTTGCTTGCGAATAGATGAGCTCCATTTTCCTTTTCCTTTCTAACTAGTAAGAAAGCATGATCTACAACACGCATGATCAAATAGTTCTGGCTCGATTAATCTTCTTGCAACAAAACAAAGACTAAATCCTCAAATGTTAAGAAATTTGGATTGCCTTTCATCATCAATCAAAGAGTAGAAGCAAAAATCTGATATGAATCTTGAAGAGCATTAAGAAGGATCTGCACAAGTGAACTATCTCGCAAGACTTCATCAACAAAAATCAATGCTCCTTCAAATCTTTTATCTTTGTCAAAAAATTGTCTATAGAATCTCCTTCATTCATATGCTCACTTCCCAACTGTTTTCGAAGGAAAGCAACATGATCCTTATTTCTTTCCTGGTATAAAGTGGTAAGTGTATCCCAATAATCTTTTGTTGTTTTCCAAGGGTGAATGTGAGGAATAATTGCACGTTTGATAAAGAAATCTATCAATGCATGTGCATGAGAATCTCTACCATCCCAAAAAAGCTTCTCAACAAGTGCTGCAAGAACTATATCATGTGCTATAGGAACTACATCATGAACACGAAGTTGAAGGTCACCATTTTCAACACCATCTGCATCACCTTCAATAACTGTATTTGCAAGTGTAATAGGACGATTTTCAACATCCTACACAATATTTGACAATCCTTTTGCTACCAATACATGAAGCATCATATATGCCCACAATGGGTAATTAGTACCATCCAACTTATCCTCAAGAATCAACATATGGATTAAATCATTACTTTTAACCATGGCTAGTAACTAAATACCTTGATGCAAAAAAATATCTATATCTAAAAAAGTTGAACAAAAACACCTTGTCAAGCTTTGCTTGTTATGAGTTATGGAATATGTTGAAAAAGGAATTGTTGGAGTATTAATTTATTAATGTATTAATGTGTTTTGGTGTTTTTGATATAGTAGCTAAAGGTTCGTGAAGGCATGAAAGGTGTGAAATGGCGGACATCAATAATCCAAATTTAGGACAGACATCAATAAATCCAATTTATAATTTATTTTGTAAATAAACCCCCGTAGAAGGTTCTATTGTTAGAAATAGTTAGAAAAAGTAGTGGTTAGAATAGGGGTCATTGTAGACCGGAATTTCAGATATTGAAAGCAAAGGCTTTCTACAAAAGTCACCAACTTTTACTTTCATGCATGCTTTTCGAAGCCGTTCTCATTTAACCACTCTTTTCGACATAATAAAAAATTCCTATAAATACATGCACTCTGTGGACTGTCGAAATAGAGTGCATGGGGGGAGATTGCACCCAATACTCCATTCTATCTACTCTCCTGCAATGTCTATTTTTCTGTGTGTTTTTTGCATCCATAACCTCTATGTGCGTGTCAGCAAGATCTTGATAATAGTGGTATCAGAGCCATGCACACGACACTATACAAGGATCTGTTTCTGTTCATTTTGGTGATTGTTCTCTATTTCGCTATTCTCTATTCTCAATCTGATTTTGATTCCGATTCCGATTTCCGTTTTCGTTTCGATTTCGGTTTCTGGTTTCGGATTTAGTTTCAGTTCTGTTCCAGTTCGAGAACTAGAACCTACATTTACACCTATGTTTACTTCTTCGACTTACTCAAGGTTTCAACTAAGGCATAACTTAAGGCATAAATAAGGCATTAGTTTGGCATCTTTGGCACCCAAGGCTCCTTTGGCAACCGTTGGTAGCCGTTGGCTATGCGCGAACCAATTTTAATTTATGAGTGGCAATAAGGAGTTTTATATTCACCAAGGTGGGAGGATTTGAACCCACAACCTCACTCACACAAGGGAAGTGTTTTACCACTACACTATCTCTTTGTGTTGTCACTCTAATTATCTTTTCTTATATTTAACACAACTTTCACCTATTTCTTACTTTTTCAATTCCCAAGAACAACCCTTCCTTTTACATTTCAACTCAAACAATCTCAAAAATTGTTTTTACATATCTAGGAAGAGGGTTTTGTTCTCTACATCCTCATGGACCCTACGAACAACATGGAGGATTTCGGTGAGTCACCTCTACCTGAGGTAACACTCAAGAAACAACTTGAGCTCCTACGGCATGAACTACGAGGCACTCAGAATGAGATCCGACAACACGACGAAGTACTCGAAAAGATGCAAACTGATGAAGACAACCTTACGAGGGTGGTCAAAGCTATTATCTTTGCCAAATCGATGGCATGCATTCCAAGATTGCCATTAAGTATTACAATTTTTTATGGTTTGATGGCCCTTTAATCCTTTCATGGCTATCACAGTTTGATGATCTTTATACTAATGAAACATATGGTGAAAGTGAAAAAGTCAAATTTTCCACTAACAATTTAGTTGAAAAAGCTCTGCTTTGGTGGAATGGTCTTTGTCATAGTGCAGATTGTCCAAGCACATGTTTGGCTTTTCAAGAAAAGCTTAAGGATTCTTTTCTACCCCTACAGTTCAACCTGCATGTTCGACAACTGTGGGCTAAATTTACATGGATGGAAGGTGATATGTTTACAACCTATATAGACTGGTTCTACTAATACCTAGTATCTCTTTGCTTGCTTGAAGATGTTTCGGATGATACTATGAAGAAGAAGTATAACGATGGTTTAGAGAAGAAGATTCAAGCAAAGCTTCGCTCATGTTGACCTACATCACTTCATGAAGCTATTGCCTTTACTCATGATGCGGAGAATGAGTACCAATCGATTATCAAGATAATCATGTTGCAGCCACATCAACAACAACAGTCTTTTTGCTAGTCTAATTTTCTTTGATTATATGTAATGCATTTAACAATAGAATTTAGTATGTAGGATCATACTTTAGATATACTTTTAAAATGAATCAGAATATTG